>JAANYP010001135.1:83730-190147 GCA_020465985.1 Centrapalus pauciflorus
ACAGTGTTTGCTCCCGACACATGACAGGGGAACGAGTCTATTGCAGAACTTCACGGGGATGAGGGAATCGGGCCTTTGCTATCATTCGCTGGAAAATAAGAGGGAAAATATCACGGCGGTACTGAGTGGGTCACCATGGGACTATCCCAATTGGATCAAGTTTATTCACGTTGATAAACTGGTTGACAATCTCATTAAGTGGATCTGAAAGTGACTAAGAAGAACTCAGTACTTTTCACTGTGATACGGATGGCGTTAGTGCTAAAACCGGGATTCCAAGTTCCTGATGACGAATGGATACTGATGAGGGTTCAAGGAAGAATGACCCTGTACATGATCGACGAATGAACACGACAGAATCTTTGATGGGACCAATCTATTTACTATCAAAAGCTTCAGAGACTAATCTGTTTAGTTACCAATGTAGGCACACTGCTACCTAAGAAAAAATGAACCTACATACAAAAAATGGATTGGTGCCCGGTGCTTCTCCATGAAGAGAGATGTTTCACGTCGAGGATAATGAGTGTTACCATGTAAATGAAAGGAACAACAACACAAGAAGGCCCTCCACAAAGTCCATAGACTCAGACACTCAGTAGTGCCACCTCGAATTGTCGGCATTATGGACCTCTTCGGATCAGACTCAAATCATAACAAAAGGCGGTATAGGTGTGTAGGTTGGTTTTGTTTATTTATTATTGACGATTACTCACGCATTTTCTTGGGTTTTCTTTAGGTACAAAGGACGAGACGGCTGCCAGCCTCATCGGGTTCTTAGACCAAGTGTGGAACATTCTTACGGAACGAGGTAAGCGTATCAGAGAAGTGAGTGATAACGGAACAGAGTTTAAAAATACGGTTATTGGTGTATAATGCCTATCAAAGGGCATCGTGCCTCAACTTTAGTGCCACATTAGAGCCACAAAAAATGGGGTAAAGAAGGAAATAAAAAGGGCAAATGATAGGGAAGCAAGGAAAATCACACTCTATTTGTGAAGAGGAAGGGAGAACACTTTATCTTGGTAAAAGTGTACGTCGATGATATCATTTTTGGATCATCAGACGAACAGATGTGCAAAGATTTCGAGAAGGTGATGAAGTCTAAGTTCAAGATGAGTGCTATGGGAGAGTTAAATTTCTTTTTAGGGTTACAAGTTGACCAGAAGAAGGAAGGGATGTTTATCCATCAGACTAAGTATGTCTATGACATATTAGAACGTTTCGGGATGGAGGGAACAAAGTTAACTGCCCATTTCAGCACGCCGTTCAAGTGAATCACAATCTCGGGCGGGTACTGGAAAGTGATGATCCAAGGTGGATCCGACTTTATATCGGCCTGATTTGGTCACTTACCGTATTTAACTGCTTCAAGACCTGATATTATGGTTGCTGTTTGTAGTTTGTGCTAGGTTTCAAGCGAATCCGAAGGAGATGCATATGAAAGCTGTAAGGGCGGATTTATACGATACCTCAAGTCGAAACCGAAGCTGGGACTTTGGTATCACGCGGAGGGAGATCTAGAGTTGGAATCGTTCACGGATTCTGACTACGGAGGATGCAGCTTGACGCGCAAATCTACAACTGGAGGTTGTCAGTTCCTAGGAGGGAGATTGGTATCCTGGCAATGCAAGAAACAAACATCGGTAGCCATTTCAACGTGCGAGGCCGAGTATGTTGCTGCTGGTAGTTGCTGCTCACAGGTTCTGTGGATACAACAACAATTGCGGGATTACGGTTTGGCTTACACTCAAACTCCTATTAGGATAGACAATCAATCTACAATTGCTATAACTAATAATCCAGTTAAACACAGTAAAACAAAGCACATAAGACATAAGGGCATCATTTTAATCGTGATTGTGGTTGAAAAGAACTTAATCAACGGGGTAAAGGTGGCAACAGAAGATAATAAGCAAGATTTATTTACCAAAGCGTTTGAATAAGTCAGGTTTGAGTATTTAATTCAACTGAATGGATGCCAACCCAGAGTAAATTGACCTTAGTAGTAGTAAGTGTATTTTCTTTTAGAGTAGTAGTATTTCTTTCTTTTCAGTAAGTCTGCTATTAGAAAGTGTCCTATTTTTAGTAAGTTCTAATTTTTATAATTTCTAATTTAGTAAGTTTCTATTTTTAGTAAGTTAAGTAAGGTTGCTTATTTACTGCTTTTTCTTAGGAAAACAAAAAGAAAAAAGAGAGAAAATTAAAAAATACAAAAAAAGAGAATTCAGAAAAAAGAGTTAGGTCTTAGATACATAGGTTCAAAGTGACGAAAATTAGCACCGTCGTTACAGACTCTAAGTATTTAGGCTTTCACACATAATGCAACTAAATCCTAAGTGTTATACTTTATTTAGTTTGATGTGTTGGTAGGCATAATACATATAGGGAATCTCAAGGCTAATAAAATATTCTAGAAAAAGTCAAGCGTGTCACTAACCTAGATGTATGACCAATCGGTCTTAATTTTTATGTACAAGACATACAAACTTTAAGTCTAAATGAGGTATGCAAACTTTCTGGGGATGTATGGCAACATCAAATACATCTGAAAAAGGAAAGAATAGAAATATCATGTAAAACTGAGAGTCGAAAACATGCAACTCTGTTGTACGTAAGTACAGACCTGTTGTCTGTGTTTAGATTCGGGTTAGCAGACATGTCGCTTTGTTGTACGTCAGTACAGACCTGTCACCGCTATCTGCTAACTTTAAAAATAAACCTTAAGTCGAACTAAGACACTTTGTTGTATGAGAATACAGATCTGTGTCCGATGTTTGTCTTTTAAAGAAAGTTTGCAAATACCAACAAGTTAGAATCTTTGTCTGTGTGCCTTGATCATAAAAGTATGTCTATGTATGAGTCACGTAAGAAAATTTCCTGATAAATAAAAAGGCCAAGGGATATTCCGAAATGTAGAATGTTTAACAGGGTAAAAAGGTCATTAACTCTATCTGTTTTCGAATCTATACTCTCGAATCTATATTGGCGATTTCGAATCTGTTCTCGAGTCTACCGTTTCTCTCCTAAACGACATTTTGTCGACTTTGAAGACTGTGTGTTCGATTCTACAGACACTTCTAGGTATAATCAACCAGATTGTACAAGATTTGTGTAGTTTTATACACAATTTTAAGCTAAAACATCAAATTTTGAGGTTTTATGGGTCAAAATAGGGTTTTTGCTAAATAACTAAGTTTGGACCTATAAAATATCAAATTAAAAGCATAAATCATTGATTAGAATCTAGTTGAACTAGTGTATGTGATTTACCAAGTTCAAAATGGTTAAAATCGTGGGTTTTTGTTGAAAAATCAAACGTCGGGGCTTCGAGTCTGTTCCAGGACCTTCGAATCTGTTCATGGGTTTCTCGAATCTGTCATTAGATTCGAGATGACCATGATATTCGAATCTGTCCATTAGACTCGAAAAGGGACTCTTCGAATCTGTCCATTACACTCGAATATGGACACTTCGAGTCTGTTACTTTCGAATCTGTACTCTATTTACTTTTTTTAATTTAAATTTTATTAAACTTGTGGAAATTTAATTGTGTTAGATTTTGTATTTAATCAAGTACAAAATAAAACAAATTTTGAATTTAAACAAGTTTATTGATTTTTAATGTGTCTAACAGTTTTATTTATTGTGCAGATATGGCAGTTCGCGCTTTTGTTCCGAAGCATAATATGGTCCTTAATCCAGAAAATAATATCCCTGAGGCGCAGGGTTTTCGTGAAGTTTTGGACTTCCTAGCTGAGTCTAGGATTAGCTATGCTTTGTATCATAACATTCCAATTGTAATTTCATATGTACGCCAATTTTATGATCATTTACAGGTGGACTGTACTGTCACCCCGACAGTTATCAGAACCAGAATTGCTGGCCAGCCTCTAGTCTTCTCAGCAGACATGTTGCGCCAAGTGCTACAGTTGGGTTCTCAAGAACAAGAAGATGGGCCTATTGACTTTCCATTAAGTATTAGGCAGACTGCTTTTCTGAGAATGGGGTACAGTTTAGATGTGACGAAGTCATCGTATATGAAAAGTGGTCTGATAGGGCCGTGGAGATTTTTGGTGCATGTGTTCATGGTTTGTTTTGCGCCAAAGAAGGCTGGATTTGACTACATCGTGTCAAAGATCCAATCAGGGGTTATTGCACTGGTGTATAATCGGAAGTTCAGCTTCTCTCAAATGTTTTTCTCGGAGTTCGTCCATCAGATCACGGCTCCAGAAAGAGAAAGGTTTTTGCTATATCCAAGATTTGTCATGATGTTGATAAGGCACTTTTTGCCAAATTTGCCACAATCAGATGACTCATTGAGCGTGAATGTTATGGACAAAAGGATTTTCGCTGATTGTTCCTCACACCGAGGAAGATTAGCTGTTCCTGTTGCTCGTCCATTGTTCGGAGCTATTGTGTATAGGGATTTTCAAGCCCCGGAAGGTGCCAACTTGGCAGGGGTCGTTGAGTTTCCACAGCAACCACCACAGCAACAACAACAGCAACGTCAACAACAACAACAGCCGCGAGCTCAGCCGCGTGACCCAAGACGCCGACAAAGACCAGCCGCGAGTCAAATCCAGGCTTCCAGGCCTTCTACGAGCGAACAGCCCAAGCACAGGAAGCAGGGCCTTCAAGTGCCATTCCTGAATCTGAGCAGATTGCTCAAACCTTGGAAGAAATATGGGCATCTGGTCCACATGCAAATGAGGATGTTGCAGCAGCATTAGTAGATGAGCTGCTGAGTCCCACAGTAGATACAGATGATGTATTTAGAGATGTCGAGGAATATGAGCCAGAGCAGGCTGATAACGTTTTGTCATCATCTGCAACCGAATCAGAAGAGATGGAGGAGTTAGAGGTTGAAGCTCCTGAGTCAGTATCGACTGAACCACCTGTCCAAATTGGAACTTATGGTTCGAGATTGATTATAAATGAGGGAGGTTCGAGGAGGCGCGTGAACAGGGAATTGGAGGAGAGTGATTTTGAAGAAGAGGAAGTTCCTCAACTAGTGACAAGGCAACGGGCCAAACGTCACAGGTTCATGCAAGGATCATCTTCAGCTCCTGATCCTCAACCAGAAATTCCACAACATCAAGAACCTCAAACCACCAGTCCACCACCACCACCACCACCACCACCTCAAGATGAACCATATATTCCTCCACCATTCATTCCTTCTCCCATTCAGTCCATTCCATCCACCTCAACCGCCTATGCTGAAAATCAGCGGTTTATGCAACTCAAGGCTCGAGTGGATTTCCAACATGTTCAAATCCTGAGCCTAACACAGGCAATGGGTGAAATTCAGGCACATAATGCAAATCTAGATAAAGAAAATGCTGAATTGAAGAAGACAGTTGAAAAAATCCAAGACGAGAATGTTGAGCTAAAGACATTTGTCTGCGACCAGGCAGCCGAGTTAAGATCGATGCGCTCCCTCATTGAGCAGTTAATGAAAAATCTTCAGGCTCAGGGGGAGACATCCTGCAGGGATCAGGAAGTGCAGCATAGAGAGGATGATGACGAAGGCGATGATCCCGGTGCGAATAAAGAGATTGAGTCTGTAGATTTTCCTGCAGCTCAAATTACACAAGTTCAGGGGGAGCCTAGTCAAGGCGAAGGAGAAAGGGGTGAGGCTAGTTCATCTAAACAGCCTACAGACTTTGAGATCAGCGAGATGATTGAAGCGCTCATGGATCTTGAAGATGATCCACTGGATGTAGGCTTTGATAATGAAGATGAAGAGCTGGAAGAAGGGGAGTTTGTGCCAGGGGAGATTGTAGACTGGCGGTCGGATGATGAAGTACTTGCTGATGAGGATGATGAAGCTGACGAGATAGTTGTGTAGCAGAATCCTATCACTGATACTTACATGATTGATGGAAATAAAATTGTCGACGCAGATATAGTTAATGTTGCATTAAATCCTCAGCCATTGACAGAAGAACCTGCAAGAGAGCTAACTAATGAAGAAAAACGAAAGCTATGGTTCAGGGCTGAAGAGAAGGAAGCAGCAATTAAAAAGACAATGAGAGTTCCAGGTACTGGGAAGCTGTCGGAGCGAATTTTAAGCTGGTTCTTTGACAGAGATCTGCAGCTATTTATAATAAAGAGAAAAGACGGGCTTCAGTACATGAGGCGAACTTTAAAAGCGTTCAACTCCCTGCCAAAAATCGAAATCACTGCGCTAGCTTGGAAAGATCTTATAAACATTGGCAATGATCCCTACGCGAGCGTAATCGAAAGAATCATAAGAAAGGAAGGGAGATCAAGGAAGTTCGAACGTTTGAATCCAAGGGTCGGGAGAAGAGTTGAGGATCCGTCACGTATTGATCCTCTAACTGGACGACCTTGGATGAGGATTCACTACAAGCCGGCTAGATGTCTTAGAAGGGTTCCTCTCAAGCCAATGCCAAAAAATATTCTGAAGAATCTGAAGTGGTGGTATGCTGACACGGAAACTGGGGAAGCGGTTATGGAAGACTTAGAAGAAAATATTATTCTTAGAGTCTATGACCCGCTTCACCTGGTAAACCTATCTAAAGAAGATCTGCAGATTTTGTATAATTGTAAGATTTCCAGTGACGCACATATGGATACTGAGGCTAGTAAGTATGAAAATGTGGTCAAGGTATGCGTCGAGAAAGGTCTGTATGCTGGTAGTGTTTTGAATCAATAAATAAACCAAGTTCTTAAATCAAATGTGTGAATTATTAGAAGCTATCGTCAAGGGGGAGTCTGTTGGTACATCCTGTGTGACGACAGCAGTCTAAGTGATCCTACATTGTGATTTTAGCAAGTGTGTGATATATATGTTTATTTATGGTTGATATTTATTAGTGTTTGTATGTTTGAACTTGATGTAACGTATTACAAGAAGTTCAAACATAAAGTACAAAGATAAATTCAATTATAAGTAATAACGTAAGGATCAACACTTAGTTATTTATGTAAAAGGCTAGATTCGAATTATATATGGGTTGACATTCGAATCTGTGATAGATTCGAATGTAACCATAGATTCGAAAATAGGCTAGATTCGAGACTGTCAGATGGACAGATTCGAATGGGCCTTGGGCCAGATTCGAGGTTGGCCCACAACAGACTCGAATCAGGGTCTATAATTAGGGATAGACTCGAATAATTAGCAGACTTTTTGCAGAATTCGTGAGGGATTAAGCAAAGGGCGATCTCGAGTTTATCAGCTAGGTGAGTGCCGTTTCGGAGAGAATTAGTACGTAGGATCGTTCGTGTGTCGTTCGTTCAGCGTCTAATAGTCTCCGTGTTCCGTTGGTTGAGAGTTGTCCGTCTAACCGTCAACGAGGATTCCGCACTCGTTCACGGATCCGCGTCTAGATAGATCTTGCATTGGTAGACCTTACAGCCACACACAACAAAAAAAATTATTCAACTTTTGTTCTTTCAAAGTGTTCTTCAATATTTCAAGTGTTTTTGGTGCAACAAAGTTCAAGAACTCAACTTCTACTCATTTTCATTCTTCTAACACATCAAAGTAAGTAAATACTAACTTATTACTACTTATATATATGTTTATATAAGTCTTTCATTACATATATAATCACCAACAACAACAAGTTTCATAAAATCTCAAGTTTATAAATCACTAGTTTCGTTTTTAAGTTTGTTTTCTTCACATGTGTTTATAAATATATAAACACAAAATGTAAGTATAAATAATATGAAAAAAGTTTATATAAATGTGTTTCATAAACTTTTATACATGTGATTTTTGAATAAACAACAAAGATCACAAGTTGTTTCAAGGTTATAAAATCTGGATTTTCGGCAGAAATATTACGTCCACTTTGAAAAATCATAACTAATATGTAACTTAACGAAATGAGTTGATTCTTGTTTCAAAAGTTAGATCTATGTTTTAACTAAAAATCTGGATGTTTTTATAATTTAATATGGAGTTTAGAAGCCCCAAATATTATTTGGAATCCCGAAAGTTTAACATCTCAAAAATGGCCAACATAGGAATTTTAACGAACCTTTTCCCTAACCTAAACACCTCGAAAGATGGTCGTTCTTAACTTGAAAATTATTTGTATATTGTAGTTTTATGACTATGAAAACCAAAGTCATAATCGTTTTGGAGCTTGGTCATAAACCGCCTCAAAGTAGGCCGAAAAACCTTTAAAAAGCAGGAAAATTATATATATATACTTGTCAGGATCAAAAATCACCACCTAAGATTAACTGGTTTGAATAAAACATTGTGTAAACCAATAACCTTATATTGAATCAAAGTCCAATTAAGAAGTTTGCGGAATAACACTTAATTGTTTTAAGAAAAACTTTCAGAATAAATAACACATAAATATAATCAAAAAATCAAATCTTTTATATTGCCAAACTCACTGATTACAATCACCTCTAATCTGTTTGATTAGACGAAGAACATAGACTGTTCTTAGGGTTTGTATGTTAGTAAATCTTGTGTGACGATAGCAGTCTAAGTTTTGATAGCATTTTGTGTAAGTCAAGTAACTTGGTATTGAATATTGACTAGTGTTTGATATATGTGATTAGGTGTGTTTGAAATTGGTTGATTGTATATTTGAACTTGGTGTAATGTATTACAAGAAGTTCAAACATAAAGTTCAAAGGTAAATTCAAACATAAGTTAAAACATAAGTTCAAATATAAGTTTAATATGTGAAGTTCGAATTTATAGGTAAATTCGAATTTGTCAATGAGGACAAATTCGAATGGGCCTTGGGCCTGATTCGAATTTGTCCTAGACAAACTTAAATCTGTCAGTATAATTAAGGGTTAATTCGATTAATTATAAGACTTTGGCAGAATTTGTCAGAGATTTAGCAAAAGGGCGATCTCGAACTTGCAAGTTTCAAGAGAGTTGTTTTGGAGAGAATCATCGTGTAGGGGCGTTCGTAGTCGTTCATCTAACACCATGGTAGTCTCCGTGTTTCTGTGTGTGTGATCTTACCGTCAAGCCGCTAACGAGGATTCCGTACTCGTTGGACGGTGTCACGTCGAGATAGATCCGTAGAGTCAAGACCTTACAAGTGGTATCAGAGCCTTTGGGGTGTTCTTGGTGTTCTTCGTGTTAATAAACAACATCCTAGGTTTCTTGACATTTTGGACGGATAATATCACATTTTTGGAGGTTTTTCGAGTTTATCAAGTCAGATCTCGGAAAATACTTTGTAGTAGTTCAAGTTTTTGATCAAAATCAATATTTTTTACTCGTAAAAATATTGGTTTAATCTGCAAACTTGAAAAACTTGAAGTATTAGCCGTTTTTCGAACTTGCGGCGCTCGAGTTTATTAAGGAGGTATTAGGGTTTACTCATTTTCGAGTTTGTCATAACATACGCTCCTTTCGAGGTTCCTTAGAGTTTGATTCGAATTTGGCCAATTTGACTTTGCTCAGAATTTCGAATTTAGTATGAGTTCGAAATTAAGGATTTCGATTTTTGTAACCTTCGAACTTACCATTATTTTCGAATTTAGTTGGATTTCAAACAAAATTTCGAATTTAATTCCAAACAAATTTAAAATGAATTAAATTACAATTTATTCAAATTCAAAAGAGTTAATTTAAATTAATTTTGAATTAAATTAATCAAGTTTAAATTCAAAAATATTTGAAACAATGACAAGTCTACAGAGGTTCATTGAGATGGATCACGAGGCCGGAAAAGTGAATTCACCACCTAAGTTGATGAAATTGGAAGATTACTATTGGTGGAAGGATAGGTTCACTGACTTCGCGAGGTTTAATGATATGCGAATGTGGATTTGTATAGATGAAGGATACATTCCACCTACGGCTGAGATTGAAGGACGACAAAAGATCGTGACGTATTCAAAGATGAAGGACGATGATAAAAAGCTTTATGAAGCCGAGAACCGCACATTCGCTATCATTAGAATGGCATTACCTCAGGAGATCTTGCACACTTTCTGCAATCAGAAGACAGCAAAAGAGCTGTGGGATGCTCTAGAGAAACAGTGTGAAGGTAACCCGAGGGTCAGAAAGAATAGAATGGAAATGCTCAAGGAGTAGTATGCGATCTTCAAAGCTTTGAAGAACGAAAAGCTGGATGAGACAATTACCAGATTCTATCAATTATTGACTGAGTTAGACAGCCACGATCTGGAGTATAGTGAAACAAAGAAAATTAACAAAATTCTAGATGTTTTGCCAGCCAAATGGGAAATGTATGTGGCACTCATAAAGCATGATGAAGATAAGTTCTAGTCTCTTACTCTAGACAGTGTAATAGGAACGCTAAGGGTCTATCACTTTGAATTGCTTAAGAAGGAGAGGGATTACGAACAAGTACAGGATCCGGACATGTACTTTGGGAAGTCCAAATCCTCACGGGTAACTGATGAGAAGACGGCTACAGCATTCTTCTCGGGAGAGACATCGACACCGATTGAATCAAAAGACTCAGTGAGTATGGCTTTCTTAGGGTTTTCTAGACTAGATTGAAAGCAGAATCAAGCTACACCTACATCTACATCGCAAGGGTATTCAAAAATGCCTATGAGCGCAAAATCAGCCGAAGACCATCTGAAATTGTTGGCTTCATGTGTGGCCGCTTACGACAATTGTGTTCAGGGAAAAATCAACGATCCTGCGCTTTGGGATGAGGATTACGATCAGGTAGATACTGATGATCTAGAAGAGATGGATCTGCGATGGCAACTGGCCATGGTAACTCAGAGAGTTAAAAGGTTCATCAAGAGGACGGGCAGAAACCTCAATGTTAGTAACAATAAGATTGGGTTTGATAAGTCCAAGGTTAAGTGTTACAACTGCCAAGGGTTAGGACACTTTGCTAGAGAGTGTCAGAGACCGAAAGTAGAAAACTACCAAAAACAGTATCAGAATCAATCTCAAGGGAGATATCTGCCGGGTAGTTCAACCAGTCAGGCGAATATAGTTGGTCTGTTATCCAACGTCACATCAGACAGACAGCTTGATGGAACTTATGACTGGAGTACACATCCAGAGTCGAACGCTAGAGCCTTTATGGCTGAAGTGACCGAGACTGGAAGTGAGGGAGCAGAGGAAAAGACAGGGGACAGCAATAAGAATGGAAGCAGTCCGATGTTGGTAGAAAAGTCAGAAGATCAGACTTTACTGGAGTTCACCGCACAGATGGCCAACGTGGAATCTGATCACGCCAAGGTACTTCTGAATTTCTCTCCTTTCCATGATTTATGTGTTTTGTGTGCTACATCTTGCGATAGGTTAAATTTAGTACTTGAATCACATCAAACTATAACTGCTCAGAATGAATCATTAAAATCAGACAAGGCTAGCCTAGTAGATATAAAGGAAGATCTTAGAGATAAGCTTAAGGCAGATGCACAAGATGTCGTAGTTCTAAAGGACAAGCTTAGTGAACAGTGTGTTAGATTAGAACTGATGTACGAACATGTTAATGCATTGACAAAAGAGCTTAAAACCAAAGAAGTAGAGCTAGCAGAATCTAAGGTAAAGGTAGCTGAGATAAACAGTAAACTTGAAAAGTTTAGGAACTCATCACTTAACATAGGGAAGATCTTAGATGCACAGCGTCAGTCTAAGAAGCTTGTAGGTCTAGGGTATCATGAGAGTCCTCCACTTTCAACGATAACTACGTACCTCAACCTCAGGAGAAAACTGAAAAATCAGTTGAATCAGAGGGAAAACCTGAACCAGTGTCTGAAATTGCTAAAGAAAAAAAAACTAAGGTGACCACTCATAATGTCCAGATTAAGAAGGTTAAATTTGTGTCATTCTCTAGTGAAAAGCCTGTAGGATAACACAAAATTGACTTTAATGATCAGGAGGAGGAACAAGTCACTATAGTTGACACAAAAGAATCAGACACTGGTGAGACACCTAAGTTAAAGGGCACACATAAAAAGTCGATTGACAAAATGTCTTGCTTTAGATGTCACGAAAGGGGGCATGTTGCTTCTAGTTGTCCACATAGGAAAGTAGACGCTACACCTAAAACTGGAAAGCCGGAACAACATAAGCCTTCTTCAACTGTAGCAAGCACTAGTAGTTCTCAACATACCGAGAAAACTGTGCAACCCGTACCTAAATATGTTGTGAAACAAATACCTGTGTCAGGTCGACCCAAAGAAGTGATTAGGACTAATTCACCAAATAGAGTCATTAATCAATCTAGGTCAGGACCGCAATAGAATTATAGGAGTACTACACCTAGCAGAGCTTACACTCCGGTTAGGTCACACACTCCTGTAAGACATCAAACACCAGGTAGAGCTCCGGGATATCAATCCGAAATGCCTAATAATCGAAACTATTCAAGAGCTCCACTGCAAATGCCTACACAAAGGCCGAGAGTGAACTTAAATCACTCTGCACCACAACAGACTCAAAATCAAAAACCCAAGTCACCTGAAAGGCGAGATGGGTATTTGAAAGAGTTCAAGTATGTGGACGAGAATGGTATTACCAAGTCAGTTATGGTTTGGGTTCCCCGTGATAACTAACCTATTTTCTTTCATGTGCAGGAGATAACTACAGGTCCAAACAACAAGTGGTTCGTCGACAGTGGTTGCTCCAGACACATGACAGGGGAAAGAAGTCTACTTGCAGACTTCAAGGGAGGGAATCGGGCCTTTGTATCATTCGCTGGAAATAAAGGAGGAAATATCACCGGTACTGGAGTGGTCACTAATGGGACTATCAAATTGGATCAAGTTTATCACGTTGATAAACTGGTTGACAATCTCATTAGTGTATCTCAAATATGTGATAAGAAGAACTCAGTACTTTTCACTGATACTGAGGCGTTAGTGCTAAAACCGGGATTCCAAGTTCCTGAAGAATGGATACTGATGAGGGTTCCAAGGAAGAATGACCTGTACATGCTCGACATGAACAAGCCAGAATCTTTGATGGGACCAATCTATTTACTATCAAAAGCTTCAGAGACTAAATCGGTTTTATGTTACAAATGTATGGCACACTTGCACCTAAGAAAAATGAACTACATTACAAAAAATGGATTGGTGCACGGTGTTCCCATGAAGAGTTTTCAGTTCGAGGATAAGTGTCTACCATGTAAGAAAGGAAAACAACACAAGAAGGCACACAAGTCCAAGACTCAGAACTCAGTAGCTGCCACATTCGAATTGTCGCATATGGACCTCTTCGGACCAATCAACAAAAGGAGTATAGGTGGTAGTTGGTATTGTTTATTTATTATTGACGATTACTCACGTTTTTCTTGGGTTTTCTTTTTAGGTACAAAGGACGAGACGGCTGCCAAGCTCATCGGGTTCTTAGACCAAGTGGAACATTCTTACGGAACGAGGGTTAAGCGTATCAGAAGTGATAACGGAACAGAGTTTAAAAATACGGTTATTGGTGTATAATGCCTATCAAAGGGCATCGTGCATCAATTTAGTGCACCTTATGAGCCACAACAAAATGGGGTGGCCGAACGGAAAAACAGGAATTTGATTGAGGCAGCAAGGACCATGCTTTCGGATTCAAAGCTTCCTACCATGTTTTGGGGGGAAGCAGTGAATACCACGTGCCATGTTTTAAACCGGGTCCTTACTGTCAAATCATTGAACAAAACCAGTTATGAAGTTTTGAATAAAAGGCCACCAAATTTAACTGGCTTCGAACCTTTTGGGGTACCATGTACATTAATGAAAACAAAGCATCAACCTAAGTTTGGTGAAAAGGCTGACGAAGGATACTTCGTAGGTTATGTGCCGAACTCACCAAACAAACGGGTTTTTAACAAATCTAATGGTACTGTAGAGATTGTGAATAACATTGATGTCACAAGTTATACACATGAACCCCAAACTGGTCCGAAATGGATATTTGATTATGACAAATTGTTTGAGTCATTTAACATTCCTTTGGATGGAAATGCAGGTACAATCAAACAGGATATGTCGTCGTTAAATCTCAATGACGAGGGTCAAAGTTTTCCAAGGACCACCTTTCCATCAACATCCGAGCCTACATCAACTGAAGATAGATCTCTAGAAGAAAATGTGGAGTCTGAAGTCGTTCCCCCGTTAGGAGAGATAGGATCAATATTCAGAGATAATCATAGAGTTGACGAGATAGAAACAACTAGGATTAATAAGAATCATCCTATTGAGAGTATCATAGGAAATCCTAATGCTGGTGTGAGGACTAGGAGTAGTTTGAATAACAGCACAGTGTTGTTGTCGATGGTTAATGACTCCGAGGCCTTTCACACTTGCCTCTACTCATGTTTCATCTCGCAAGTAGAGCCGAAAAATGTGCAAATGGCACTAAAAGACAACTCTTGGGTTGAAGCGATGCAGGAAGAACTATCACAGTTTAGGAAACTAGAAGTGTGGGAGTTAGTTCCGTTACCTCGAGGAGAAGTTGCAATAGGAACCAAATGGGTTTTTAAGTGCAAGAGGGATGATCGGGGTATAGTCACTCGCAACAAAGCAAGGCTTGTGGTAAAGGGTTTCAACCAAGAGGAATGAATCGATTACAATGAAGTATTCGCGCCAGTAGCAAGGCTTGAAGCAATTCGTCTGTTTCTAGCTTTTGCTTCCTTTAAAGGTTTCAAAGTTTATCAACTCGACGTAAAGAGCGTGTTTCTTTATGGGAAAGTAAAGGAACTGGTGTATGTGGAACAGCCGCCTGGGTTTACAGATCCGAAATATCCAGACAGAGTGTATCGATTAGATAAGGCTTTGTATGGATTACATCAAGCACCGAGGGCATGGTACGAGACTTTATCTAATCATCTTTTAGACAACGGGTTTGAAAGAGGGAGAATAGATAGTACGTTGTTCGTGAACCGAAAAGGTGAACATTTCATCTTGGTACAAGTGTACGTCGATGATATAGTTTTCGGGTCATCAGACGAGCAGATCTGCACAGACTTTGAAATGGTGATGAAGTCTAAGTTTGAGATGAGTGCGATGGGTGAGTTAAACTTCTTTATGGGTTTGCAAGTCGAACAGAGGAAGGAGGGCATGTTTATTCATGAGACGAAGTATGTCTACGACATCTTAGAGCGCTTCGGGATGGAAGGAACTAAGCTGACGGCTCAGCACGCCGATTCAAGTGAATCATAATCTCGGACCGGGTACAGAAAGTGATACCGATGTGGATCCGACGTTATAGCGGGCCATGATTTGGTCACTCATGTATTTAACTGCTTCTAGACCTGATATAATGTTTGCTGTGTGTATTTGTGCTAGGTGTCAAACTAATCCAAAAGAGAAGCACATGAAAGCTGTGAAGCGGATTCTAAGATACCTCAACTCGAAACCGAAGCTGGGACTTTGGTATCACGCGGAGGGCGATCTGGAATTGGAAGCGTTCACGGATTCAGACTATGGAGGATGCAGCTTGAATCACAAGTCAACAACTGGAGGTTGTCAGTTCCTTGGAAGGAGGCTCGTTTCCTGGAAATGCAAGAAACAGACTTCGGTAGCCGTGTCAACGTGCGAGGCCGAATATGTTGCTGCGGGTAGTTGCTGTTCATAGGTTTTGTGGATACAACAACAATTGCGGGATTACGGTTTGACTTATACTCATACTCCTATTAGGATAAATAACCAGTCAACTATTGCAATAACAAATAATCCAGTTAAACACAGTAAAACCAAGCACATAGACATAAGACACCACTTTATCCGTGATTGTGCTGAAAAGAACTTAATTAAGCTGATAAAAGTTGCAACGGATGATAATATTGCAGATTTATTTACCAAAGCTTTTGATAAGTCACGTTTTGAGTTTTTAGTTCAAGTAAACGGAATGCGTAATACAGAGTAAAGTGACCTTAGTAGAATTTATTTTCTTTTATAGCAGTAGAATTTCTTTCTTTTTATAGTAAGTTTTGTAGCTTAGGAGATTTTCTTTTTATAGCAAGTTAGTAGGTTATTTTATTTTCTTACTCTTATTTATGAAAAACAAAAGAAAAAAAGAGAGAAAACCATAAAAAGTTAAAAAAAAGAGAGAATATCAGAAAATGAGTTAAGTCTTAGATACATAGGTTCAAAGTGACGAAAATTAGCACAGTCTTTACAATCTCTAAGTGTTAAGCTTTCACACATAATACACCTAAAATTCTAAGTGTTATACATTATCTAGTTTGATATGTTGGTAGGCATAATACATATAGGGAGTCTCATGGCTAATAAAATATTCAAGAAAAAGTCAGACGTGTCACTAACTTATATGTATGACCAAATGGTCTTAATTTTTATGTTAGAGACATACAGACATTGATTCTAAATGAGGTATGCAAACTTTCTGGGGATGTATAGCATCATCATATACATCTTAAAGAAATGAAATGAATAGAAAAATCATGATAATGAGTTTAGAGTCAAAACAAGTAACTCTGTTGTACGTAAGTACAGACCTGTTGCCTCTAGTTTGACTCGAGTTAGCAAGATAAGTCGCTTTGTTGTACGTCGGTACAGACCTGTCACCACTGTCTTGCTAGCTTTAAAATAAACTCTAAGACAAACTAAGACACTCTGTTGTATGTAAATACAGACCTGTGTCCGACGTTTGCCTTTTAAAGAAAGTTTGAAATACCAAAAAGTTATAATCATTGGGTATATGTGTTGGTACACCCTGTGTGACGATAGCAGTCTAAGTGATCGAACATTTTGGTTTAAGTAATATTCAAAGTATTGAGTTTTAACGAGTGGTTGATATATATGTTTATATATGTTTGATAGTTATTGTTTGTATGTTTGAACTTGATGTCACGTATTACAAGAAGTTCAAACATAAAGATCAAAGATAAAATCAAACATAAGTTAAAAACATAAGTTTCAAATACAAGTTAGTCAGATTCGAATTCTATAAGGATTGGCATTCGAATCTATGACAGATTCGAATGTGATCCTAGGTAGATTCGAATGTGCTCACTTAGGCAGATTCGAGAGTGTCAGTGAGGACAAACTCGAATGGGCCTTGGGCCGGATTCGAGTTTGGCCCATGGCAGACTCGAATTAGCCTCTATAATTAGGGGTAGACTCGAATAATTATCAGACTTTTTGCAGAATTCGAGAGAGATTAAGCAAAGAGCGATTTCGAGTTTATCATCAGTGTTAGCATTGTTTCGGAGAGAATCTTCTAGTAGGTGCGTTCTTGTGTAGTTCGTACAGCTCGTTGATAGTCTCCGTGTTTCTAGTGAGAGTTGTCACCGTCTACCCGTTAACGAGGATTCCGCACTCGTTGTCGGTTCCGCGACCGTCTACCCGTTAACGAGGATTCCGCACTCGTTGTCGGTTCCGCGTCTAGATATATCTATGTTAGGTAGAGCTTACAAGTGGTATCAGAGCCTACAGGATGTTCTTGGTGTTCTTCGTGTTCATCTAGATACATTCTAGGTTTCTTGACGCTTTTGGAAGGTTTTTCTCTCAAGTTCGTGTTTTTCGTGTTTTCCGAGCTTAGCAAATTGTCATCCGGGAAATACTTCGTGTTTTTCACGTTTTTTATCGAAATCAATATTTTTCGTTGTAAAAATATTGATTTAATCTGCAAAACGTAAAGAAATCGAAGTGTTAGCCGTTTTTCGAGTTTGCGGCGCTCGAATCTATTAGGAGTAATTAGGGTTTCACTTAGTCTCGAGTCTAACCAAAATCCGCTCCTCTCGAGTTTGATAAAGTGTGTTTCGAGTTTGATTCGAGTTTGTGCTAGAGTCGAATAGGAGTCTCGAGTTTACTGTCATTCGAGTTTGCTTCGAGTTTGGACTATAGTCGAACAGGGGTACTTCGAAACTGCTGAGTATTCGAGTTTGCTTGACCTTCGAGTTTAGGGACTTTCGAATCTGTCATCATCTTCGAATTTAATTGAATTATCAAACTTAATCGAATTTAATCCCAAACAGATTTAAAATTAATTATATTCGAATCTATCTAAAGTCGAAAGAATTAAATTAAATTAGTTTCGAATTAAATTTATTAAGTTCAATTCAATTACTTTTGAAAAGATGTCAAATCTTCAAAAATTTCTAGAAATGGATCATGAGGTCGGGAAGGCAAACACTCCGCCTAAGCTGATGAAACTCGAGGATTACTATTGGTGGAAAGATCGGTTTGCCGATTTTGTGCGTTTCAACGATATGCGCATGTGGGTATGTATTGACGAAGGATACATTCCACCTATCTCAGAAGTCGAAGGCCGTCAGAGAGTCTTATCATATCAGATGATGAAGGAGGATGATAAGAAACTGTATGAAGCCGAGAACAGAGCTTTCTCGATTATTCGAATGGCTTTGCCTCAGGATATACTACACACATTCCGGACTCAGAAGACATCTAAGGAACTTTGGGAGTCACTAGAAAACAGGTGTGAGGGTAATCCAAGGGTTCGAAGGAAGCGCATGGAGTTGTTGAAGCAGCAATTTGCTATTTTCAAGGCTTGGAAGGATGAACAGCTGGATGATACCATCACCCGGTTCTATCATCTGTTGACAGAGCTTGAAAGTCACGGGATTGAGTATAATGACACCGAAAAGAACAATAAGCTTCTTGATGCCTTACCAGCCAAATGGGCTATGTATGTGGCAATGATTAAGCTTAATGAAGACAAGTATTATACCCAATCATTGGAGGATATAGTGGGAACGTTGCGAGCTTATCATTTCGAGCTACTGAAGGCCGAAACGGATTACGAACAAGTCCAGAATCCAGCGATGTATTTTGGAAAATCAACAAAACCTTCAGCAACAGCTGATCTGAAGACTGCTACAACGTTTTTCACCGGAGAAACGTCGTCACCAGCTGAGACTGATGACACACTGAATAGAGCGTTCTTAGGGTTGGGAAGATCAAAAGAACAGCAACCTCAAGCATCTCATGCAGCAACAACTCAGGGCTACTCTAAGATGCCCATGAGCGCAAAATCAGCCGAAGAACATTTGAACTTACTTGCTCCATTTGTGGCTGCATACGGGAACTGCGTTCTAGGGAAGATAAACAATCCTGCTCTCTGGGATGAAGACTATGATCAGGTCGACCCTGACGATCTTGAGGAAATGGATCTAAAATGGCAACTGGCCATGGTAACCCAACGGGTTAAAAGATTCATCAAACGGACTGGGAGGAATCTGACGATGAATAATAAGGGAATTGGCTTTGATAAGTCCAAAGTCAAATGCTACAATTGTCAAGGTCTGGGACACTTCGCCAGAGAATGTGAGAGACCAAAGGTAGATAATTACCAATGGCAGAATCAGCATCATGGACATTTTCAGAATCAATCTCAACAGAGATACCTTCCAAGTTCATCTGTCGGTCAAGCCAATCTAGCTGGTCTACTATCAAATGTCACATCAGACAGACAGCTAGATGGTACCTACGACTGGAGCTCACATCCGGAATCAAATGCTCGGGCTTTTATGGCTGAAGTCACGGAGAATGGATGTGAAGGGGAAGAGCAGACCACAAGGGACAGCAGTCCGATGTGGGTGGAGAAGACGAATGATCAGACGCTTCTGGAGTTTGCCGCTCAAATGGCCAACGTGGAATCCGACCACACAAAGGTTAGTCTGACTTACTCTCTTTTTCATGAATTATGCATGTTATGTGTTACTTCTAACGATAGGTTGAATCAAGTCTTAGAATCACATAAAACCATAACTGCTCAGAATGAGTCTTTAAAAGCTGATAACGCTAGCCTAAATGACATTAAGCAAGATCTTAAGGATAAGCTTAAAGCTGATGCTCAAGATGTCATAGTTCTAAAAGACAAGCTAAGTGAGCAATGTGTTAGATTAGAACTAATGTATGAGCATGTAGAGGCCTTGACCAAAGATCTTAAGACAAAAGAAGTAGAGCTAGCTGAAACTAAGGTGAAGGTTGCCGAGGCGAATAGTAAGCTAGAGAAGTTTAGGAATTCAAGCCTGAACCTAGGGAAAGTTTTAGATGTTCAACGCCAATCTAAAAAGCCTGTAGGTCTAGGATTTCATGAAATTCCTCCACCTTTTAATGCAAACTACGTGCCTCAACCTCAGGAGAAAACTGATAAATCAATAGACTTAGAGGACATACCTACACCTATATCTGAGCCTGTATTAGAAAATACACCTAAGGTGACTGATACAACCGTCAAGGTTAAGAAAGTCAAATTTGTGTCTTCCTCCAGTGAAACACCTGCAGGAAAACATAAAATTGATTTTAATGATCAGGACGATGAACCAGTCGCTATAGATGTTCAAAAGGACCAAGACACTAGTGAGACAACTAAGTCTAAGGGAACACACAAGAAGTCCATAGATAAGATGTCCTGCTTTCGATGTCATGAAAAGGGTCATGTTGCTTCTAACTGTCCGCTTAGGAAAACTGACGTTACACCTAAGACAGGGAAGCCAACATCAGTTAAGCCCTCAACAAATGTGGCGAGCACTAGTAGTTCTCAGAGTACCGAGAAAACTGTGCAGGCCGCACCAAAACAAGTTGTGAAACAAGTACCGGTAAAGGTTGGACCAAAGGAAGTGGTTAGGACTAATTCACCGAATAGAGTCGTATATCAATCTAGGTCTGGACCTCAACAACAATATAGGAGCACAACACCGAGCAGAGCATACACTCCGGTTAGGTCACACACTCCTATTAGGCATCACACACCAGTTAGAGCTCAGGGATCACAATCTGAAATGCAATATAATAGGAATTATTCAAGAGCTCCACAACAAATGCCTACTCAAAGGCAGAGAGTGATTTTACATCACTCGGCACCACAACAAACTCATGTTCAACGACCCAAGTCACCTGAAAGGAGAGATGGGTATTTGAAAGAGTTTAAGTATGTGGACGAGAATGGTATAACCAAGTCAGTTTTGGCTTGGGTTCCCCGTGATAACTAACCTATTTTCTTTCATGTGCAGGAGATTACCACAGGTCCAAACAACAAATGGTTCGTCGACAGTGGATGCTCCAGGCACATGACAGGGAAAAGAAGTCTCCTTATAGACTTCAAGGGTGGGAATCGGGGATTTGTATCATTCGCGGGAAACAAAGGAGGAAACATCACAGATACCGGAGTGGTCACTAATGGGACGATCAAGTTGGATCAAGTTTATCATGTTGATAAACTGGTCCACAATCTCATTAGTGTATCTTAAATCTGTGACAAAAAGAATTCAGTGTTGTTCACAGACACTGAAGCGTTAGTGCTAAAACCGGGGTTCAAGATTCCTGAAGAATGGATATTGATGCGGGCACCAAGGAAGAATGACTTGTACATGCTCGATATGAACAAGTCGGAAACTTCGATGGATCCGATCTGCTTACTGTCAAAAGCTTCAGAGACTGAATCAGTGTTGTGGCACAGACGCATGGCACACTTGCACCTAAGAAAAATGAACTATATAACGAAACATGGATTGGTGCAAGGTGTGCCTGTGAAGAGTTTTCAGTTCGAGGACAAGTGTTTACCATGCAGGAAGGGCAAACAACATAAGAAGACACACAAGTCCAAGACGCAGAACTCCATAACCTCTACATTCGATTTTTGGCATATGGATCTCTTCGGACCAATCAACAAAAGGAGTATAGGAGGTAGTTGGTATTGTTTAGTTATCACTGACGATTACTCACGATTTTCTTGGGTTTTCTTTCCAGGTACAAAGGACGAGACGGCTTCCAAGCTCATCGGGTTCCTAGACCAAGTGGAGAATTCCTATGGAACACAGGTTAAAAGGATACGTAGTGATAATGGAACTGAGTTCAAAAACACTGTAATTGGTGTATATTGCCTCTCAAAGGGCATAGTGCATCAATTTAGTGCACCATATGAGCCTCAACAAAATGGGGTGGCCGAACGTAAAAACAGGACACTAATTGAGGCAGCTAAGACTATTCTTTCGGATTCAAAGCTTCCTACCATGTTTTGGGGGGAGGCAGTGAATACCGCATGTCATATTTTAAACCGGGTCCTAACTGTCAAATCATTGAACAAAACCTGTTATGAAATTTTGAATAAACGGCCACCTAATTTAACTGGCTTCGAACCGTTTGGGGTACCATGCACTCTATTGCGAACAGAACATCAACCTAAGTTTGGTGAAAAGGCTGACGAAGGATACTTCCTAGGTTATGTGCCGAACTCACCAAACAAACGGGTTTTTAATAAAACAAATGGTACAGTGGAAATTGTGTATAACATTGAAGTCACAAGTTATACACATGAACCCCAAACAGGTCCGGAATTGATATTTGACTATGATAAATTATTTGAGTCATTTAACATTCCTTTGGATGAAAATGCAGGTACAATCGAAAAGGACATGGCGACATTGCATCTGAATGACGAAGGTCATACCTTTCCGAGGAATACATTTCAATCCACATCCGAGCCTACTTCGACTGAAGATGGATCTCCAGAAGTTGCTAATCGAGAGGCACCTTCAACTGAGAATCAGACTCAGACAACAAATTCCAACTCTGAGGAAAATGTCCGCGAGGAGGAAAATGTGGAATCTGAGGCTGTTCCCCCATTAGGTGAAATAGGATCTAACTTAGGAGATAATCTGAGAGTTGACGAGATAGAGACCTCTAGGATCAACAAGAACCATCCTATAGAAAGCATCATAGGAAATCCTAACGAGTTGTGAGGACTAGGAGTAGTTTAAATAACGACATTGTGTTGTTGTCGATGATAAACGACTCCGAGGCATATCATACATGTCTCTATTCTTGTTTCATCTCGCAAGTAGAGCCTAAGAATGTGCAAATGGCACTAAAGGATAACTCCTGGGTTAAAGCGATGCAGGAAGAACTCTCTCAGTTTAGGAAACTAGAAGTATGGGAGTTAGTTCCATTACCTCGAGGGGAAATTGCCATAGGAACCAAATGGGTTTTTAAGTGCAAAAGAGACGATCGGGGTATAGTCACTCGCAACAAAGCTAGGTTAGTTGTAAAGGGTTTCAACCAAGAGGAGGGAATCGATTACAATGAGGTGTTTGCACCAGTAGCTAGGCTGGAAACCATTAGGTTGTTTCTGGCTTTTGCTTCCTTCAAGGGCTTTAAGGTATATCAATTAGATGTTAGAGTGCTTTCCTCTATGGGAAAGTGAAGGAGCTGGTGTACGTAGAACAGCCTCCCGGATTTACAGATCCAAAATATCCTGATAGAGTATATCGCTTAGATAAGGCTCTATATGGATTGCATCAAGCACCAAGGGCGTCGTACGAGTCTCTATCCAACCATTTATTAGAGAACGGGTTTGAAAGGGGTAGGATAGATAGTACGCTGTTCGTTAAAAGAAAGGGAGAACACTTCATCTTGGTACAAGTGTACGTAGATGATATCATTTTTGGATCATCAGACGAACAAATGTGCAAAGATTTCGAGAAGGTGATGAAGTCGAAATTCGAGATGAGTGCAATGGGAGAGTTAAATTTCTTTTTGGGGTTACAAGTTGACCAGAAGAAGGATGGTATGTTTATCCATCAGACGAAGTATGTCTATGACATATTGGAACGCTTCGGGATGGAAGGAACAAAATTGACTGCCCATTTCAGCACGCCGATTCAAGTGAATCACAATCTCGGACCGGGTACTGAAAGTGATACCGATGTAGATCCGACGTTATATCGGGCCATGATTGGATCACTTATGTATTTAACTGCTTCAAGACCTGACATCATGTTTGCTGTGTGTATTTGTGCTAGGTTTCATGCTAATCCGAAGGAGATGCACTTGAAAGCTGTGAAGCGGATTCTACGATACCTCAAGTCGAAACCGAAGCTGGGACTTTGGTATCACGTGGAGGGAGATCTAGAGTTGGAGGCATTCACGGATTCTGACTACGGAGGATGCAGCTTGACGCGCAAATCAACAACTGGAGGTTGTCAATTCCTAGGAGGGAGATTGGTATCCTGGCAATGCAAGAACACAGACGTCGATAGCCGTGTCAACGTGCGAGGCCGAGTATGTTGCTGCTGGTAGTTGCTGCTCACAGGTTCTGTGGATACAACAACAATTGCGGGATTACGGTTTGGCTTACACTCAAACTCCAATTAGGATAGATAACCAATCTACAATCGCTATCACAAATAATCCAGTTAAACACAGTAAAACTAAGCACATAGACATAAGGCATCATTTTATTCGTGATTGTGCTGAAAAGAGCTTAATCAAATTGGTAAAAGTGGCAACAGACGATAATAATGCTGATTTATTTACCAAAGCCTTTGATAAGTCACGGTTTGAATATTTAATTCAACTAAATGGAATGCGCAACCCAGAGTAATTTGACCTAGTAGAAGTTCATTTCCTTTTATAGCTGTAGTATTTCTTTCTTTTTATGGTAAGTTTGCTAATTTAGGATAGTTTCTATTTTTAGTAAGTTAGTAGGTTAGATTATTTTCTTGCTATCTCTTATGAAAAACAAAAAAAAAAAGAGAGAAAACCCTAAAAAATTCAAAAAAAGAGAATATCAAAAAAAGAGTTAAGTCTTAGATGCATAGGTTCAAAGTGACGAAAATTAGCACAGTCGTTACAAACTCTAAGAGTTTAGGCTTTCACACATAAAGCACCTAAAATTCTAAGTTTTATACTTGATTTTAGTTAGATGAGTTGGTAGGCCTAATACATATAGGGAGTCCCAAGGCAAATAAAATATTCAAGAAAAAGTCAAACGTGTCACTAACTTAGATGTATGACCAATCGGTCTTAATTTTTATGTACAATATATACAAACTTTGCGTCTAAATAAGGTATGCAAACTTTCTGGGGATGTATAGCAACATCAAATACATCTTAAAATGGAAAGAATAGAAAAATCATTCAAAATTGAGAGTCAATATCATGTAACTCTGTTGTACGTAAGTACAGACCTGTTGCCTCTGTTTTGATTCGGGTTAGCAAGATAAGTCGCTTTGTTGTACGTCGGTACAGACCTGTCACCGCTGTCTTGCTAGCTTTAAAATAAACCTTAAGTCAAACTAAGACACTTTGTTGTATGAAAATACAGACCTGTGTCCGATGTTTGTATTTTAAAGAAAGTTTGCACATACCAACAAGTTAGAATCATTGTCTGTATGCCTTGATCATAAAAGTATGTCTATGTCTGAGTCACGTAAGATAATTTCATGATAAATAAAAATGCCAAGGGATATTCCGAAATGTAGCATGTTTAAAGGGGTAAATACCAACAATCGGCTAAATGAGTATTTCACGACAAACAATCAAAGGAATCAAAAATTCCTAAGTGTGAATGTTTAAGTACTGAAAGTGAGTATCTGACACCGCTATCTGATTGAACCTTTCTTTGGCTATACTCATCAAAAATATTTTGTTTAGCGTTTAGCATAGATTGTAAGTTGTAATAAATGCAGTTTAAGTCTAAATTAAATTTTTGGTCAAAATTTTAAAATTTTATTTTTACTTATTTTTATTTTTATTTTATTTTTACTTTATTTTATTTTATTTTTATTTTTTTTATTCTTCTTAGGAAAAAGGTCAAAAATAACTGAGGGTGCATTCATAGTTGGATAAGATAAACACTGCGTGAAAATCTTGTGCTTAGGGTAAAGGATTTGGCATAGTTTATTCCGTTACACAATAAGATTGAAAAGGTTGAAAAAGTTGAATTTATTTCAAAATTTTCGAAATTTTCTAACTGTTTGGAGTAATTCGAGTTTAGGTTAAACTCGAAATTGGCTGATCTCGAATCTGTTAGTAGATTCAAATCTGTCATTAGACTCGAAGGTAGGTGTTATAAATAGGTTAACAGTAATTGTCATTACTCTATCTATTTTCGAATCTGTTCCTTCGAATCTATCCAGCGATCTCGAATCTATTTGCTCGAGTTTACCGTTTTCACTAAAAACCACTATTTGTCGAGTTTCTTGCTTGTGTGTTCGATTCTACTGATACATCTAGGTATAAACAACTGGGTTGTACAAGATTCATGTAGTTTTATACACCATTTAAGCCAAAATCACCAATTTTTGAAGGTTTATTGGTCGAAATCATGTTTTTCAACATTACAAAGTTTGGACAGGTAAAGAGTCAAATTAAAGGCAAATATCTGTGACTAGAACCTAGTAGGACTAATGAATGTGATTTTCTAAGTTCACAATGGTTAAAATGAGTTTGGTGATGATGTGGGCCGACGAGTTCGAATCTGTTCCTGACCAGTCTCGAGTTTGTCAGTAAACTCGAGAAGGTCATTAGATTCGAGTGTGACATCAAACTCGAAAAAGGGGTTTCTTCGAATCTGTTTATTCGAATCTGTCATTTTATTTGAATTATTCAATTTAAATTTAATTAAACTTGTAGAAATTCATTTGTGTTGGATTTTGTACTTAAACAAGTTCAAAGTAAAACAAATTTGAATTTAAGCAAGTTTATTGATTTTTAATAATTCTAATAGTTTATCTATTGTGCAGATATGGCTGATCGAGTATTTGTGCCTAAGCATAATATGGTCATTCCCCCCGACCATCATATCCCTGAGGCGCAGGGTTTCCGTCAGATGATGGATTTCCTAGTGGAGTCTAGGATTGCGTTTGCATTGTCCCATAACATCCCAATCGTGATTCCATATGTACGGCAGTTTTACGAACTTCTGCAAGTTGATTGTACCGTCACCCCAACTGTGCTAAGGAAAAGGATAGCAGGACAGCCATTAGTGTTTTCTGCAGATATCCTACGTCAGGTTCTTCAGCTGGGATCTCAGGAAGAAGAAAATGGTCCTATAGACTTTCCGTTAAGTATTAGGCGGGCTGCTTTTCTGAGAATGGCTTATAGCTTGGATGTTACTAAAACATCTTATATGAAGAGTGGACTTATAGGTCAGTGGAGATTTCTGGCGCATGTATTCATGGTTTGTTTTGCGGCCAAGAAAGCTGGTTTTGATTATATTGTCTCGAAGATCCAATCCGGGATGATCGCTTTGGTTTATAATCGGCGCTTCAGCTTTTCTGAAATGTTTTTCTCAGAATTTGTTCATCAAATCACTGCGCCTGAACGCGAAAGATTGTTGCTGTACCCATGATTCGTAATGATGCTCATCAGGCACTTCTTACCGAATTTGCCTCAGCTTAATGAGATTCAAAGTGTCGCAGTTATCGACAAAAGAATTTTTCCTGATTGTTCTGCCCATAGAGGAAGGTTGGCAGTTCCGGTCGAGCGACCGTTGTTTGGAGCTGTAATCGACAGGAACTTTGAAGCACCGGAAAATGCCAATTGGGCAGGTGAAGTGGAAGTTCAACTTAGACAGCCACAACAACAACGACAACAACCGCGTCCTCAGCAACAGCGGAGATGCCAAAGAGCTACCGCGAGTCAAACTCAGGCAACTAGGCGTTCTACAAGTCAACAGCAAGAGGTACAAGAGGCAGGGCCTTCAAGTACACCAGCAGAACCTATTCCGACATCCGATCAGTTCTGTCAAACACTGCATGAGATATGGGAAGCGGGTCCTAATGCAAATGAACAAATAACTGCTGAGCTTATTGATCAATTGTTACAGCCTCCGGAAGGAAAAGATGATGTGCTTAGGGAAATAGATGAATATCAACCTCCTCAAACCGGTAATGACATGTCATCGTCAGCTACTGAGTCTGAAGATATGGAGGAGATAGAGGTTGAAGTTCCAGAGTCCGTCACAGAAGAACCAACAGTTCAGATAGGAACTTATGGGTCGAGATTGGTAGTGAATGAAGAAGCTTCAAGGCGGCGAGCATCACGAGAGTCTGATGACTCTGATTTTGAAGAAGAAGAGGTCGCTCCATTAGTGACGAGGCAAAGGGCTAAGCGTCATCGCTTTATGCTAGGAGCTACTTCCGCTTCAGTAGCACAGCCTGAAACTGTCCAACCCCCACCTACTCAATCCACCATACCACCATCACCACCACATGTTGAACCGTATATCCCATCACCGATCATTCCAACTCCAATACAGTCCATTCCATCCACCTCATCCACCTACACAGACAATCATAGGTTTTTGCAGCTAAAAGATATAGTTGACTTCCAACAGATCCAGATCTTAGGCCTAACAACGGCTATCGGTGAGATTCAAAAGCATAATGCAAATCTGGATAATGAAAATGCCGAACTGAAAAAGATTGTGGACAAAGTACAGGAAGAGAATTTGGAGCTGAAAACTTTTGTCGCTGATCAAGCAGCTGAACTAAGATCGATGCGCTCCCTGGGTGAGCAATTAATGAAAAATATAAAGGCTCAGGGGGAGACATCCTGCCGTGATCAAGTAGAAGTGCGCAGAGATGATGATGATGATGATGATAATGAAGATGACAATGGCAATGATCCCAGCACACAAAGACAGAATGAGCCAGTAGATTTTTCTGCTGCTCAGGATGCTCAGACTCAGGGGGAGCCGAGTCAATCAGGAGCTGGAGTAGGGGAGGCTAGTTCATCAAAGGTCTCAGAAAGTCAAGTGCGTGAGATAATTGACGCGTTGATGGATATTGATGAAGAGTCATTAGATTTGGAATTTGATTTTGAAGATGATGTGGAGGATTTGGAAGAGGGAAAGTTTGTGCCAGAAGATGTAGCTGACTGGAGATCTGATGAGGAGGTCGTGATAGATGAGGACGATAATGTAAACGAAGTAATCATTCAATCTCAGCCTGTCACAGAACTATATGAGCATACTGAACAACATGTAATAGATATTGATGACATCAAAGTGGCCTCGGTAGATGATTCAGAAATGGAAGAGGCTGAAAGAGAGCCGAGCAGAGCTGAATTGCTAAATCTTTGGTTCCGCAAGGAAGAAAAGAAGACTGAGCCAAAAATAAAGAAGACGATGAGGATTCCAGGGGCAGAAAACTTCTCTGGAGGTATTATTAGCTGGTTCTTCGACAGGGAACTGCAGCTTTTTATTCTAAAGCGAAGAGATGGGCTCCAATACCTGAGGCGCAAGCTTAAAGTGTTCAATACATTTCCGAAGATAGAGGTGAAGGAGCTAGAATGGAAAGAGTTAATCAATATCGGAAATGATCCCTATGCTGAAGTGATCGCTAAGATAGTCAGACGAGAAGGGAGATCCGGTAGGTTTGAGAGACTCAAACCAAGCTCTGGAAAAAGAGTCGAGGATACTTCAAGGATAGATCCTCATACAGGACGACCATGGGCGAAAATGGTTTACAAGCCTGTCAAATGCTTAAGAAGGGTGCCAATGAAGAAGATGCCTCAAGATATTTTGAGCAACATGAAGTGGTGGTACCTTGATAATGAAACTGCTGAAGCTATCATGGAGGATCAAGACGACAAAGTTGTTTTGAGAGTGTATGATCCTTTGCATCTAATGAATCTGTCAAAGGAAGATCTGAAGAAGCTTCATGGTCAACATATCTTCTTTCATGAAGGATGGAGATCTGAAGCCAGAAAGTTCCAAAATGTTGTCAGAGTATGTATAGATGCTGGTATATACACAGGTAGTAGTATATATAGATCTAGTACTTAAACTTGAACTTGATGAAAATAGTTAGAAGCTATCGTCAAGGGGGAGTCTGTTGGTACACCCTGTGTGACGATAGCAGTCTAAGTGATCGAACATTTTGGTTTAACTAATATTCAAAGTATTGAGTTTTAACGAGTGGTTGATATATATGTTTATATATGTTTGATAGTTATTGTTTGTATGTTTGAACTTGATGTAACGTATTACAAGAAGTTCAAACATAAAGATCAAATATAAAATCAAACATAAGTTAAAAACATAAGTTTCAAATACAAGTTAGTCAGATTTGAATTCTATAAGGATTGGCATTCGAATCTATGACAGATTCGAATGTGATCCTAGGTAGATTCGAATGTGCTCACTTAGGCAGATTCGAGAGTGTCAGTGAGGACAAACTCGAATGGGCCTTGGGCCGGATTCGAGTTTGGCCCATGGCAGACTCGAATTAGCCTCTATAATTAGGGGTAGACTCGAATAATTATCAGACTTTTTGCAAAATTCGAGAGAGATTAAGCAAAGAGCGATTTCGAGTTTATCATCAGTGTTAGCATTGTTTCGGAGAGAATCTTCTAGTAGGTGCGTTTTTGTGTAGTTCGTACAGCTCGTTGATAGTCTCCGTGTTTCTAGTGAGAGGTGTCACCGTCTACCCGTTAACGAGGATTCCGCACTTGTTGTCGGTTCCGCGACCGTCTACCCGTTAACGAGGATTCCGCACTCGTTGTCGGTTCCGCGTCTAGATAGATCTGTGTTAGGTAGACCTTACAGTATGCCTTGATCATAATAGTATGTCTAAGTATGTGTCACGTAAGGTAATTTCTTGATAAATAAAAAGGCCAAGGGATATTCTGAAATGTAACATGTTTAAAGGGAAAATAATACCAACAATCGGCTAGAAATGTATGTCACGACAAACAATCAAAGGAATCAAAAATTCCTAAGTGTGAAAGTAAGATACTGAAAGTGTGTATTTGACATCGCTATCTGATTGAACCTTTCTTTGACTATTCTCGCCAAAAATATTCTGTTAGTGTTAAGTATAGGAGGTAATTTTAAAAAATATTGTAGATTAGTTTAAGTTTAAATTTTGTTCAAAATTTTAATTTTATTTTATTTTACTTTATTTTTAATTTCATCTTATTTAATTTTCTTTAGGAAAAAGGTCAAAGTTACTGAGGATGCATTCTTAGTTTAATAAATAGACATTGCGTAAAAATCTTGTGCTTAGTGTAAATAAATTTTGCATAGTTTGTTCCGTTACACAAAAAAGTTGGAAAAGTTGAAAAAATTGAATTTAATTCAAAGATATTCAAAATTTTGGAACTTTTCAGTTAAAATCGAATTTAAGCCAAAGTCGAATGTTACATTTGAATTTGGCAGTAAATTCGAATTTGAACTTTTAGTCTTCCGAGTTTATATAGTGCGCTTTCAAGTTTATTACTTCGAGTTTGTCATCTTCGAGTTTGCTTCTGTTTGTCGAAGTTTTGTCCGTTTGTACTCGAGCATAGTACCAAATCTAGGTATAATCAACATCATTATATAAGATTTAGGAAGTATTAGACTCAATTTGAGCCAAAATCGACTAGATTTGAGGTTTTAAGTGTTTGAACTTTGTAATTCAAAATCACAAAGTTTGAACCGGTGAAACTTCAAATAAGTGTTAAATATCTTCGATTAGAACCTATTATGACTAATGAATGTGATTTTCTAAGTCTAAAATGGTTTAAATCTTGGAATTTTGTTTTGAAAAAGCCGACTTTCGAGTTTGTTCTTAGATTCGAATTTGTGCCTAAATTCGAACATATCAATAAACTCGAATTAAGGTCAATTTCGAACATATTATTCGAATTTGCTATTAAAATCGAAATATTTGACTAATTTTTAAGTCAAACTTGTAGAAATTCATACGTGTTAGATTTTGAACTTACATAAGTTCACAATAAAACAAATTTGAATTTAAACAAGTTTATTTTTATTTTGTCCCCTCTAATATATTTTAGGGAGAATTTCATATATACTTCTTCAAATCTTCATAATATCATATATACCCAACTTAAAATTTTAATATCATATATATCCCTTCAAAACATCATAATATCATATATACCCAGTTTTAATTATTAATATCACATATATCCATTTTAAACATCATTAATATCATATATACCCAAATTCATTAATTTAATTATTTTTATATCATTTAAAACTCATAATTAATATTGCTTATTAAATAATGACCATTATACCCTTACTTGTTTCTTCTTTCAACTAAACTTCAAAATATCATATTTATCCAACTTAAATAAAAATATCATATCCCTTTTAATAATTTTATATAATTTATGTTTTTAACTTTACTATATAAATTATTCATAGAAAAACAAATTAACAATAACAATAAAAAATGTATTATGTTTTTGCTCGTTTATAATCAAATAGTATCGTCTTATTTGTTTTTTTTTCCTGCAGTTTTCTATATACAATTAATTGGTTACATATTATGTTCTTTCTTTTCTTTTTCTTTTTGAATTTTATAGTTGTATTGCATTTTTTTTTTAAATTTAGTATATATTTATTGTTATCTATATACATTAGTTTCTTTTTTTTTTCAAGTTTGCTTTCTTTTATAATTATTGTTTTTTTTAGTTTGCTTTTATTACTTTTTATATTTAATTTAGTATAAAACTATTTATTTATTTTTTACTTATTATTGTTATTATCATAAATTCAAAAAATTAAACTCATGACCTATGCATTTTTCAAATCCCCTGGCTCCCTTCTTAGGCGTCCTCATTGTCAAAACCACAGCCATCTTGTCTCTGTTCTCTGGCATCCTCATCGATGAAACCCTCAAAGTCTCTTCTCCTTTCTCTAGCATCCTTACAAAAATATATATAACTCCCTAAAATATATATGATGTTACCGTTAACACAAAATATACACAACTACTAACCTTGGATAACAAGTTTTAACTCAAATACTACATTAAATATAAAAAAAAGCAAACTAAAAAAAAACAATAATTATAAAAGAAAGCAAACTTGAAAAAAAAAAAAGAGAAACTAATGTATATAGAAAAGAAAATATATAATAAATTAATAAAAACAAAGTGTAATACAACTACAAAATTCGAAAAGAAAAAGAAAAGAAAGAACGTAATATGTAATCAGTTAATTGTATATAGAAAACTGCAGGAAAAAAAACAAACAATAAAACTTAATAAAACGATACGATTTGATTACAAACGAGCAAAAACATAATATAAATTTTTTTATTGTTATTGTTAATTTGTTTTACTATGAAGAATTTATATAGTAAAGTTTAAAAACATAAATTATATAAAATTATTAAAAGGGATATGATATTTTAATTTAAGTTGGATAAATATGATATTTTGAAGTTTAGTTGAAAGAAGAAATACATAAGGGTGTAATGGTCATTAATTAATAAGCAATATTAATTATAAGTTTTAAATGATATAACAATAATTAAATTAATGAATTTGGGTATATATGATATTAATGATGTTTAAGAGGGATATATGTGATATTAATAATTAAAATTGGGTATATATGATATTATGATATTTTGAAGGGATATATATGATATTAAAATTTTAAGTTGGGTATATATGATATTATGAAATTTTGGAGGGGTATATATGAAACTCTCTCTATATTTTATACTTTAATGTGCAGATATGGGGGATAGAGCGTTTATTCAAAAGCATAATATGGTCGTGTCACCGGACCGTGAGCTACCTGAAGCTCAGGCATTTCGCCAAATGGTGGATTTTTTTGGCTGCTTCAAGGGTGTCTTATGCCCTTTCGTACAATGTACAGATCGTGCTGCCTTACGTTAGGCAATTTTGGGATCATCTGCAGGTCGATTGCACAGTAACTCCGACAGTATTGCGGACGAGGATCGCCGGACAGCCTCTCGTGTTCTCCGCTGATGTGCTGCGCAGGGTTTTGCAGTTGGGAACAGCCGAGCAGGAAGCTGGGCCAATTGACTTTCCGTTGGAAGTTAGGCAAGCAGCATTCTTAAGGATGGGGTATGGCCTTGATGTGGCTAAGGCATCGTACATAAAGCGGTTTAATTGGGCAATGGAGGTATCTGGCATATGTCTTCATGGTGTGCTTCGCTCCAAAGAAAGCCGGTTTTACAAACCTGTAAGATGTTTGAAGAAGGTGCCAATGAAATCGATGCCACAAAATGTTTTAAGTAACATGAAATGGTGGTATATCGATAATGAAACTGCTGAAGCTGTAATGGAAGATACACAGGACAAAGTTATTTTGAGAGTGTATGATCCACTGCACTTCATAAACCTATCTAAGGACGACCTGAAGAAGCTACATGATCAGCCTATCTTCTTTCACGAAGGATGGAGGTCTGAAGCCAGGAAGTTCCAGAAGATAGTGAGAGTATGTATAGATTTAGGTCTATATGCAGGAAGTAGTCTATATGGTCCAAGTACTTAGTCAAAATGTAAATGGTTAGAAGCTATCGTCAAGGGGGAGTCGGTTAGTACATCTTGTGTGACGATAGCAGTCTAAGTTTTGATAGCATTTTGTGTAAGTTAAGTAACTTGGTATTGAATATTGACTAGTGTTTGATATATGTGATTATGTGTGTTTGATATTGGTTGATTGTATGTTTGAACTTGGTGTAATGTATTACAAGAAGTTCAAACATAAAGTTCAAAGATAAATTCAAACATAAGTTCAAATATAATTTTAATATGTGAAGTTCGAATTTATAGGTAAATTCGAATTTGTCAATGAAGACAAATTCGAATGGGCCTTGCGCCTGATTCGAATTTGTCCTAGACAAACTCGAATCTGTCAGTATAATTAAGGGTAAATTCGATTAATTATAAGACTTTTGCAGAATTTGTCAGAGATTAAGCAAAAGGGCGATCTCGAACATGCAAGTTTCAAGAGAGTTGTTTCTTAGAGAATCATCGTGTAGGGGTGTTCGTAGTCGTTCGTCTAACACCGTGGTAGTCTCCGTGTTTTCATGTGTGTGATCTTACCGTCAAGCCGCTAATGAGGATTCCGCACTCGTTGGACGGTGTCACGTCGAGATAGATCCGTAGAGTCAAGAACTTACATTTTACAATCTTAGAGACTTGAGAAACTTAATCAGAAAGCAATTACAATTGAAGCACACGATTACAAAATTACACGTACAGACATACAATAGAAAAACCTATTATATATATATATATATACATATATATATATATATATATATATATATATAGCCTTCTGATTTGTTTCCTTGAGGAACTCTGATTTCTCTGGTAGTAGATACTCTTGAATCTTTAATTATAAATCACTTCGTGAATTTCAGCACTTTCTGTTGTTAAACTGTTGAGCAGCTTGAACTTTATCTGTTGAGCAACTTGAACTTTTAACTCCGTTGAGCAGCTTGAACTTTTAACTCTGGCAGCTTGAACTTTTGAACTTGCAGCTCGAACTTACTCAACTAACAACTTGAACTTTGTAATTACACAGAAAAACTACTAACAGTTTGAGAAATCTAACTAACAGCTTGACATAGTTAGAATATTTCCCAATAATCTCCCCCTAACTTAAATTCTTTACACAAGACCTTTAAGTTTTTATACAAATAAGTAAATAAAACAAAGTAAAACTGTTATTCACAAACTCAGGCATCCAAATTCTTACAATTGTGAATCTTTATGCTTTATTGCCTTTATGAAATCTCTCTTCAACCCCTTTTTATCACAATGAATCTTCATTGAGCCTATTTGGAGTAGCCAAGCGTTTGGCAGATTGAGAAATTCAAAATTGTAGAACCTGCTGGATCCGTCTTCAAGCTTGAGTCTATATGTCATTAATTTGGCATATACATCAACCTGTACAATCTTCATATCCTTGGAAGCTTCTATTTCAACTCTTGTAGACTCTTAATCAAAAATACTTCTAAGATCTTTTACATTTCTTTGAACCCATACACATTGAGATCTTGAATGGCCAACAGTTCCAATATGATGCATTTTTGTCAGATCATCTCTGGTTAGCCTTTGTGCCATCTGAGCTAGGCTCTTATATTCTTCTTCTGGACCAACCTCTCTTCTGATTACAAAATGATATTCCAAATCAATGTCATCCATTGATTTAGCATACCAGTAAGTAATAGGCGGTTTGGAGAAGTCATACTGATCCAGTGCCTTTTCGATTTCTATTGCCTTTTGAAGCTGTTGTTCAAACAACACTCTTTTAACCTGATCAATCTTTGCTTGATGAGGAGGATCACTAGCAACAGCTTGAACGGGTTCTTGTTGGCATTGGACTTGTTGGGAGACTTTGGCTGCTTCTTGTTTTTCTTTCTGCTTGTCATATAAGGCCTGAAGCTTTTATGTTGGCCATGACTGAGCCATTACTCTTGATAGTCCAACTGGTGTGGAGAAGTTTATTAAAAATCTTCTATGTTCTGCCTTTGAATGTCGTGTTGGCATTTTCCTTTTCTTCTGATTTTGCTTGACCACAAACCCTCTTAGATAGTCACCTAAGGTTTCATCATCTTTCATTTGATCATGAGTTTGCTGGTCTAAGAGTTCATCCTGTTCTTCTGCTATTTTCCTTGCTAATTCAGCATCATGAGCAAACTGGGCTTCTTTAGAAGAGAATTTGATCTTTGGAGATTCAATTAGAATGCCTTTACCCTTGTCTCTGGAAGCTGATGCTGTGGATTGGACTGTTGTGACAGGAGCCTGAGAACCTTCTCTGATGACAACTCTAGTTGTCCTGATGGAAGCAGCTTGAGTTTCTAGGCTAACAGCTTGAGTAGCTGTTGGGACTGTTAGCCTAGAAACTGGGACTGTTGGAGGGGAGGATGAAGCTGTTTGGACTGAAGATGGTACTCCGGATTCTCCCCCTTTTTAAATGCATTTGTTTGGCCAGGTGGACCAAAGACCTTTGCAAGCACGGTTCGAACCAATCTCTCAAGCTGTATAATATTGTTTCCACAAAGTGTGCACCCTTGATGAAAATAGTCCAATCGTTGATGCTGGGCTGCTATAGTCTGTTGCAGAGCTGTGATTTGTGCCCCCTGTGCAGTAATAATGGACTTATAATATTCCAATATAGCTACAACAGGTTTCAGCTTTTGATCCGTTAATGCCATGAGTTGCAGACTAGCCTCAAGATCTTCAAATGATAGTGGTATTTGAGATCTATCACTGGCAGGAATTCTAGAGGAAGAAACACCTGAGCCCTTTGTTCCTGGTACTAAGGACTTCTAGAAGGTGTTTGCACACCCTCTGTTGCCATGAGTGTGGTCTTAGAGATGTTGACACTGGCTTGTTACTCTTGTGCAGAGACATCAGTAGTGTCAGCCACAAACCCCATATGGACATCCTTTAATGGAATGTCCACCTCCAAATTGAGGGTGGGAGAGTCCTCAGTGGCTTCCCTTTGGATATTCTGTGCAGAAGTGTCCTCCTGCACAGGGATATTTGGCACTTGTGCTTGGGCTGAGGAGGAAGGAGCTCCTGAAACCCTTTGTCTTTTGTATTTTAGGAGTGTGGGGGGTGGGGATGTATGTGTAATAGAAGGAGCAGATGGGATGTTTGTATCATGAGGAGTGGGTTGGGGTCTTGGGGGTGAAGCAGTAATGGATGGCTGAGCCTACTCAGGACCCTCTCCTCTGTTTCTTAGATTGATGCCCAGCATTGCAGAAGGTAATGGGACATCTACATTAAGAAAATTGGCACTTGGTTTTAAATGTCTTTTGATGGATGGAAAAGAGTGCCTATGGGAAACATGTATCCTTTTATATATATTAAAATTATTGCAAGATTTTGCAATTATTTCAGCCAAAAATCGTGGATACATCAAAAATTTCCCATTCTTTAGGGCATGATGCCTTAACATCCCCTAAAAATCATATTTGAAAAGTTGAACTGTTGGCCTGTTGATAGACACACTAGAGCAATGGCAATGTTTGAAGAAAACTCAGACCAACCAGTTCTTTTAGGACTTATACATTGCTGAATGATATGCACAAGATATTTCCATTTAGTGGCAAAAGGTGCTTTAAAGAAGTAAGAGATAGATTTATTATACCTGAGGCATCTTGAAGATGCAGATGTTGGCATATGGTCTCCTTAGTAATAGTAATAGGGTTGCCATCGATTGTGGATGCAAAAGAAGTGACTCCATTGTGGGTATTGATCATGGCAATTTTCCAGAACTGTTCTATATGAGCCACATAGATGGTGGGATTAACAGTGAGAGCATGATGGATATGGGAACTTCTAAGAAACTCCATCATGTCATGGAATGGTTGAAGGTCAGTATGTTTGAGAGAGTATGGGAGGCAGTTGTGTTCTTTGACAAACACCATTAGAGATGAATACGGTGATTTAGGGTTTGAATTGACTGTGTGTGAATCGCTCAGAGAGAGAAAGAAAAGATCGTTGGAAGATATTTTTGCAACTGGTAGTTGCAATGAACGAAACTGGGACCTTTAAAGGTTTTGACATTTCAAAAATATCTACTACCGCGCACATACTTGTAAGGAATTATAGAATTACCCTGCACACTTTGACAGATCAAGTGAAAACAACTAACAGTTCGAGCAAATGAACTACCAGCTTGAGAAAAGACTCAAGCTGTTAGTTGAAAATTAAGCATATTCTTATGAAACAATGTCTCCCCCTTAATCAAGCACATGAAATAAGTATGTTTCTCATAAAATAAGAGAGAATAATGAAAAACAAATTAATCCATATTAACCATACTAATATTTGATGCTAGGAAGGTAAATCTTCCTACATCAAACGATTTTGAAAATAGATCAGCTAACTGATCATCTGTATGAATTTTGGTAACTTGGATTAATTTCTTCTCATTACAATCTCTTATAAAATGAAATCTAATGTCTATGTGCTTGGTTTTGGGAAAATTCACTGGATTTTGTACAATGCTTATTGCACTTGAGTTGTCAATGTAAATATAAGTAGATAGAAAGTTCATACCATGGTCTCTCAATTGATTCTGAATCCACATTACTTGGGAACAGCAGCTGGCAGCTGCTACATATTCTGCTTCAGTAGAAGAGGTGGAGACAATTGTTTGCTTTTTTCACTGCAAAGAGACCAGTCTTGCTATTGACATCCACCAGTTGTGGATTTTCTGTCTATGTTGCAACCTCCATAGTCACTGTCAGAATAAGCTGTTAGTTCAATAGGAGAGTCCTTAGGATACCATAGTCCCAACTGTGGTTGGCCCTTGAGATATCTAAAGATTCTCTTAACAGCAAACAGATGTGAATCATTTGGAGCACATTGAACCTGGCACATACACAAACAACAAACTTTATATCAGGTCTAGAAGATGTGAGATACATTAGTGAACCTATCAAGGTTCTATATAAGGGAATGTCCACATCCACTCCATCTTTGTCTGCATCAAGCTGCTTGTGAGTGTCCATTGGAGTGCTAGCGACTTTGGTATCTTTGTAGCCAAACTTTTCGAGGATGTCATTTACATACTTTGATTGACTTATAAAAAGGCCTGTGGGCTTTTGCTTGACCTGCAATCCTAGAAAGAAGGTGAGTTCTCCCATTGAACTCATTTGAAACCTTTTGTGCATCAAGGTTTCAAACTCTTTGCACAGAATATCATTTGTTGACCCAAAAATGTTATCATCAACATAGATCTGAACAAGCAAAATCTTTGATTTGATGGACTTTGTGAACAATGTCTTGTCCAGAGTACCTCTCTTGAATCCATTATGTAGAAGGTATGATGACAAGGTGTCATACCATGCTCTTGGGGCTTGGTGGAGTCCATAGAAGGCTTTGTCTAATTTGTAGACTCTGTCTGGATACTTATAGTCCTCAACTCTAGGGGGTTGACACACATTAATCTCTTCTTCGATTGTACCATACAGGAATGCAGATTTCACATCCATTTAGTACACTTTGAACCCTTTGAAGCAGGCATAAGCTAGGAACAGTCTGATGGCTTCTATCCTTGCTACTGGGGCAAAGATATCATTATAATCTATTCCTTCATCTTGAGTGTATCCTTGTGCTACCAATCTTGCTTCGTTCTTGATTACTACACCTCTCTCATCCTTCTTGTTTCGGAAAACCCATCTTGTACCAATTGCTCCCTTTCCTTTAAGCAATTCAACTAGAGTCCATACATTCTGAATCTTGAATTGCAAAAGTTCTTCTTGCATTGCCTCAATCCAAGATGGATCTTTCAGAGCCTCAGTTGCCTTCTTTGGTTCTAATTGTGGCATGAAACATGCATGTTCAAAGGCAGCTAGACTGAATTCAGGAACTGCTAATTCAGCATCAGTGGACTCCTTGTGAACCATTGTCCTTGTCTGCACAGGAGTACGTGGGTCTCCCATTATCTGGTTGAGAGAATGATACTTGTGAACCCTGAGTGTGGGTTCTCTTTCTGTCTGAAATGATGTTCCTAGATTTGTATCATCACCTTCAGTACCACTTGATGATTCTGCTTTAGTGACAGTTTGATCAGGAGATAGGATTGTTTCCTTTTAGGATGGGGGTGTCACATCAGGTCTTGGGATTGGCACTTCATAATCTGGATTTGTATCATGTTGAGCATCCAGTACCCCTGGTGGGTCACAAGATAGAAGTGGTAGTACAATATACTCATCCCATTTATTAGAATCTTCAACAGTTTGAAACTTTGTGCCAATAACTTGAATGTTTGTGTGACCAGCATGAGAATTTGTGCTGGCAGCTGCAACCCTGTCTTCATCAGTTCCTGCAGTATACTCAACAAAGTTCAGAGAATTTGTTATTGAACCTAAATCAAACAACCAATCAGGACCAGTGCCTTTAACATTAGCAGTGTTTTCATTAAACACAACATTGACACTTTCTTCAATGGTTTTAGCCACACAGTTATATACTCTATATGCTTTGCTTTGAATAGAGTAACCTACAAAGAAACCTTCTTCAGCTTTACTTTCAAACTTTCCTAAGTGAGTTTTAGTGTGCAGAATAGTGCATGAACAACCAAAGGATTTTAGAAAGGCTACTAAGGGAACTCTATGATGGAATAACTCATATGGAGTTTTCCCTTGTGACTGAACAATTTGAACCCTATTTAGCACATAACAAGCTGTATTGACTGCCTCTGCCCAAAAGGTCATTGGCAGTTTGGAATCAGCTAGCATGGTTCTAGCATCCTCTATTAAAGTTCTATTCTTCCATTCAGCTACACCATTTTGTTGTGGTGTTTTGGGTGCACTATATTGTCTTGCAATACCTTTAGACTCACAAAAACTGTTTAGGATATGATTTTTAAACTCAGTTCCATTGTCTGGCCTGATCACCTTAACTTTTAAGTTTGATTGATTTTCTATATTAAGGATAAAGGATTTGACTAGCTCAGCAGTTTCATCCTTAGTCCTAAGAAAGTAAACCCATGTAAATCTGGTGAAATCATCAACAATGACTAAACAGTAAGCTCTTTTATTCAAACTCAAAACAGATGTTGGACCAAACAGATGTTGGACCAAAGAGATCCATATGAATAAGATGAAGAGCAGATGAGATTGAATTTACTTCTTTGGCCTTATGATAAGTTTTGTGTTGCTTGCCTTTGAGGCATGCTACACAATGATCATCACATATGAACTCTTTTTGTTGTAAACCTCTTACCAAATTCTTTTTGAGTAAAACATTCATAGATTTGAACTGTGCCAAAGAGCAGACTCATAGATGATGCTTTGGATATCAAACAACTTAAAGTATTTGATTTTTACAAAAGATCTGTGTCCAAACAGTAGACATTGTCCTTCCTTGGTGTTCTAAGTAAAACAAGATTTTTCAGGGATTTTAAAATCTTTTGAAAGGACAATACACTCAGAGTCTGTGAATAGAACAATATTTTGTTTATCACAGATTTGAGACACACTTAGTAAATTATACTTCAGCTGTTCAACATACAAAACATCATTGAAGATCATATTGCCTGCTTTGACAGTACCCTTACCTGTTACCTTACCTCCATCGGAATTTCCACCAAATGCAACAAATCCTCCTTCAAAGCTTTTGAAATTTGACAAGCATTCAGAATTGCATGTCATGTGCCTAGAGCATCCACTATCCATACGCCATCTTGTTTTATCTTGGGTCCTGTGGTGCCCTGCACAAATAAAATCTTAGTTAGTAGTGGAGTAAACCCAAACCAAATTGGTTTTGTGTTGTCCTTTTGCATTGACATAACTAAACACTATAAGTGTCTTTTTAAAGTTAGTGAGATCCACTGGTGGATTTTGTGAAGAATATTTAGTTATGACATGAGGTATCCAGGTGTTCTTTCCACCCTTTTCATTAACAGTCTCAGAAGATCCACTACCAGTTTCAGTTTTAGACTTAGCAGTTTGAACTAGGGTTTTAGTGCTAACAGCTTCAGAATTTGCACTACCAGTTCCAACTTTAGACTTGACAGTCTCAACACTTGCATCAGCAGTTTGATCTGTGTTTTTTTCGTTAAAACACCATACCTTTTTAATGTTTTCTTTGTATTTTTCTAAAACTTGTTTTTGGTGTGTAGGCTGTCTTTTGTTGACTTTTAAGTACCTGTGGTCAACTTTCTTCTTTGGAACTGGTGTAACAGGTGGTTTGGCCTTTAAATTTTTTGAGTTTTGAACAGTTGCCTGCTTTTGAACCACAGTCTGTTTTGCAATAGATGGTTTATACAAACAATACCTGGACAAATGGTTTTTCCTGCCACAATGGAAACATCTTTTGACTATTTTGATTGGAGAACCAGTTTTGCTAGACCATAATTGGTTCTTGTTCCTTTGATTTCCCCTTATCTGTTGTTGTGTGGGAAATTTTTGGACACCATGCTTTTGGCATGTGCATATTGGAACAGTCTTACCCATTTTATTAGTTTTTGAGGAAGATGCAATGTTACAGTTAGAAGGTACAGAAACATGTGGAGCACTATTGCATACACGCATCTTCTCTTTTCCTTTCTCACTAGGGGTTTTGATGAAACTAGAAGTGGGGGTTTCTATAGGTGCACTCATTGTTCTGAGTTCTCTCTCAACTTCTTTACACTCACAGCCTTCATTTGGAATCAGTTCCTTTATTGATTCAGGACTGGTTTCAAGGATAGGATCTATAGTTGTCATTGTCTCATCTAATGGTTCATTAACAAGCCTATCAGCAACTTCACTCATAGGATGAATGTATTTGTTGTTGTATGGGGGTGGAGTGGCTCTGTATCCTATACCTTCATTGGGATTGAGTTGAGATTTCACTCTATCTTTAAATTGAACCTCCATTAGGTGTTCTAGCTTTTGATTTGCCAGCTTGAAGCTTCCAAAATCTATATTAACAGATTCTTTTTTCTTGTTAGCTTCTAACACCTTCTGTTCAGCCTCATCTAGTTTCTTATTTAGGGTCTCTATTTTCTTATTCAGTTCCTTTTTCTCCCACTCATGATATGTTCTATCATATCCCATATGAATCTCATTATCCTTATAGTCATTGATCTGTTTTTCAAGATCTTCTATAGCCTGCATGTACTCATATCTCCTTTCTTCCATCTTAGCTAGAGTTTTGCACATGCTCTCATTATGATCTCTGTACTTTTTAAGCATATTTGCATGTTTGAGAGCAGAGTTTAGCATTTACCTCAGATGGTAGTTCAGTGGAAGTGGCATTAGATGTTTCTGCCATAAGAGCTTGATTTTGAAACTCCTCTTCTGTCTGATCACTCCAGTCAAACACATTGTCTTCTTGAGAGACAAGTGCTTGTGATGATGAAGCTTGATTAGTTTGCTGGGGTCCTGGTTGCTGTTGACCTTGGGATCTGCATTCTCTGGCAAAGTGTCCAAGCTTGTGGCATTTAAAGCATTGAACTTTTGATTTATCAAATGCTGGTTTGCCTTCTGATCTGGCTTGAAAGTTTGGTCTGCCAGTTCTTTTCGGAAATCTTTTGGCCCTCATAGTCAACATAGCATGCTGCCATTTCAAGTCCATCTCTTCTAAATCATCTGGATGGATTTGTTCTAAATCTTCAGCATTTAGAGCAAACAGTCCATCACTTGCAACGAAAGCTTCATAATGAACTTCAGTAGAGTTACCATCAGCACCTGAAAAGGAATCACAACAGTTTGATTTATCAGTTAATGCTGATGACAGCAGAGCAGTGTTATGATTGTAAGAAAAGGATTTCTTTTTATTTTCGATTTCAGTTTCAAACACTCTCAGGCTGTTGTAAAGGTCATCCAACTCTATTTCATCAAGAGTATCTTTGGTTCTCCATTGGGCAGCATAGACTGTCCACTCTTCACCAAGTGATCTAAGGAATTTTCTATTTACTTCATCTTGATCCAAGCTGACTTTGGCACTGTCCAATTCACCTATCAGCTTATTAAACCTGTCAAAAATCTGAGTAAGGTTTTCATTCTTGCCACCAGAAAAGTTTTCATACTACTGTTTTAAAATATCTTTTTGATTCCTTTTGGTGCTAGCATTGCCAGCAAATCTTTTCTCTAAAGCAATCCAATGAGAATGAGCAGCATAGAACTTTTTAAACTGATGTTGATAAGCATTAGGAATGGCTATCTATAAGAGAGTAAGAGCTTTCACTTCATTCATTCTAGCCTTTCTTTCAAGTTCAGTCTTTGGAGGTGTTTTTATGGGCTTGCCCTCAGCATCTAGTTCAGGATCAACTACAGAATGATATTCAACAGCTTCCAATATGGCATAATCAATAAATTGAATGTGTTGTTGAATCCTAAGTTTCCACATCTCAAACTCAGTGGGTTTGAGCATAGGCACTTTGAGTCCTTGCCAAGATCCACTACTGCTATTTTCAAATTCCATTGCAGAAAAATAAAAATTTTAAAAGAAAGCTTCTGACTTTGAAAACAAAGAAAAACTTGTGGCTCTTATACCACTTGTCAGGATCAAAAATCACCACCTAAGATTAACTGGTTTGAATAAATCAGAGTGTAAACCAATAACCTTATAATGAATCAAAGTCCAATTAAGAAGTTTGCGGAATAACACTTAATTGTTTTAAGAAAAACTTTCAGAATAAATAACACATAAATATAGTCAAAAAATCAAATCTTTTATATTGCCAAACTCACTGATTACAATCACCTCTAATCTGTTTGATTAGACGGAGAACACAGACTGCTCTTAGGGTTTTTACAACCATAGAGGCTTGAAAAACTTAATCAGAAAGCAATTACAATTGAGGCACACGATTACAAAATTGCACGTACAGACTTACAATAGAAAAACCTATTCTATCTATCTATCTATATATATATATATATATATATATATATATATATATATATATATATATATATATATATATATATATATATATATACATATAGATATATATATATATAGCCTTCTGATTTATTTCCTTGAGGAACTCTGATTTCTCTGGTAGTAGATATGCTTGAATCTACAATTATAAATCACTTCCTGAATTTCAGCACTCTCTGTTGTTAAACTGTTGAGCAGCTTGAACTTTATCTGTTGAGCAGCTTGAACTTTTAACTCTGTTGAGCAGCTCGAACTTTTAACTCTGGCAGCTTGAACTTTTGAACTAGCAGCTCGAACTTACTCAACTAACAGCTTGAACTTTGTAATTACACAGAAAAACTACTAACAGTCTGAGAAATCTTACTAACAGCTAGACATACTTAGAATATTTCCCAACAAAACTTGAAGTTTTAAGTGAGTTTTATTTATAAAGTTGTTAAGTTGGGTGATTTATATATATTAAGGCACGTGCACTGCATCGGAAGCATTCCAAGAATTCCGTTCATTTTGGAGTCGCATCATTTTTAAAAACTCAGAGATTTAGTTGCATCATTTTTGTTAATTTAATTATTTATTTAAATCTCTATAACTTGCGAACTACTCTTCATGTTATTCGGGCTATGTAAAACAATTTCATATTTTGAAGTTATATTAAGGTATTTTTGAAAACGTCCATATAGTGGTCGTTCACTTTATTATGACTATGCTTCCGCGACATCACGCATCATTGCCAACCGGGGTAACGAGATGTGACAGATTGGTATTAGAGCCATAGTTATAGTGAACTACGTTGCATTAGTACCCTCGAATATAACTACACTTAAGTCTTACAAATTTTAGAAAATAGTTTGTCAGTAACTAAAGGCTATTGATGGACCTTGATGACAGAAACATGTCGAACAACACAATCATCGTCCTGTCTGACTCCGAAGATTAGTACACCCCTTTGAGACCGAAGGTCACGGAGGTGTTCATAGAAGAGGACCCATCCGAGGAAAAGGACCGATCAGAGGAGGAAGACCCATCCAAAGAAGAAGACCCTATGTAGGAGTCCGAGGAAGAACCCATGCAGGAAGACGAACCCTCCAACGGATGGGGAGAACCATCCGGAGAGGACCCACCATCCCCGGTGGCCCCCTCCTACATCCCATATCATCCCGAGGTCCCATCGTATAAACCATACCATCCCCACCCCAACGACCCGCGTATGCTGTTCACACCCTGAAAGAGGGTGATGGTGCCAAGACGAGAGTTTATCCCAATCCCGCCTCCTCAGCCAAGCCCACCACCGCAGTGACGAGCAAAGGCCCGTAGATGGGGCTGGTTGCCGAGACCCTCTGAGAGTGGAGGATAGAGGAGGGAATCCCATCCCAGTTCGAGGTCAGAGGACCATCCTCGGCACCAACACCACCACTCACCCAGGAGCCCGCAGAATAGACAGTGCCTCTGCTGGTGGCAAGAGCCACCCGACACGATCTCTAGATACAACTACTCAACCAGGACATTGGGGAGATCACTTCGAGGATCGAGCGTGAAGAAATGCATAATACAAATATTTACTGGGCCAACCAGCAGGCTTTAACTACCCAACAAGACGGACTGGTGGAACTCCATCAGAGACTGGAAGACTATGAGGCACACAACGAGGCACTGACACAACGACTCAATGCACTGGAGCTGAGAGAGACCCCCGAACACTCCCACATTTAGTGCTTTTCTATTATTCTAATTTTAAGAACTATGATTGTATATGTTTAAGTTAGAATAGGACTTGAAATTTTTCGGTTAACAACCCGGGCCCTGTGTAAGATATTATGTATTAAGCCCTTTATTAATGAAAAATTAAGTTTAACTGTGCATTGGTGTTTAATGTTATAGAACTGTATGCCTTAAGAAAATTCAAACCTTTAAGACTCAACTTCTTACACTATGTTCTTTCTTTAAACTTTAAGATAATGCCGCCAAAAAGAGCCATGAACACTGCCGACATCGAGCAACTGGTAGCACAACGAGTGGCAACAGCAATAGACACTTACGAAACCATCCGCAATAGCACCGCAAATGGCGACGGAGGAGCAAGCCGCACTACGGGAGGGTCTGACTCAACCTAGAAAGGGTGTGGTATTAAGGGATTTTTAAGTTGTAAGCCTCGATACTTTAACGGGACGGAAGGCGCTGTTGGACTGGTTCACTGGTCAGAGAAACTTGAGTCTGTGTTTCGCGTTAGTGGTTGTATCGAGGATGGAAAGGTCAAGCTCGCTACCCACACAGTTCTATACAATTCTTTGACTTGGTCGAATTCGTATGCTCAAATATAGGAATTGACACGGCTTACCAACTCGCCTGGACTGAGTTGAAGCAAATGATGACAGATGAGTATTGCCCTAGAAACGAACTGCAAAAGATGGAGTCTGAGATCTGGAATCTTGCTATGAAGGGAACAGATGTCGCTGGGTACACCAACCGTTTCCATGAATTGAGTCTACTATGCCCACAAATGGTCACTCCGGAGTACATGTATATTGAGCGCTACATTTTGGGACTCGCTCCTCAAATTCAAGGCATTGTCACCACCTTCAACCCCATAACAATTCAGAGCGCCATTCGGATGGCGAATAACTTAATGGATCAAGTGGCTAGGAGAATGGAGGCTAAGGCAGGGGAGAACAAAAGGAAATGGGAGGACAAATCAGGGAAAGGATCGGGCTTACAGTCCAAAAAGCCCAAAATCATCAAGGCACTCGTTGCCAGAACTGAGCCAAGGAAGGGCTATATCGGCAAAAAACCATTGTGTAACCGATGCACCTACGATCACGTACGTCCCTGTCCAACCCCTTACGGGAAATGTAAGAAACTTGGTCATCTGACCCAGGATTGTAAGTATAACGCCAACGGAAACAACAGCAATGTGAAAGGAACTGTAATGTGGAAACACCAGGCATTTCAAGAAGAACTGCCCAAAGTTAAACAACAATGGTGGAGCTCAAGGGAGAGTTTTTTGTTGAGAGCAGACGACGCTTGTCAAGACCCCAACGTAGTAACGGATACATTCCTTCTTAATGAAATGTATGCTTATGTGTTGTTTGATACTAGGGCTGATAGAAGCTTTACATCTGCTAAGTTTAGTGAACAACTGATTGCCACTCTTTCCCCATTAGACAATGCTTATGTCGTAGAATTAGCTGACGGAAAGCAAATAGTATAATTAAGGAGTGCACCCTAAATTAGCATATCATCCCTTTAAGATAAACCTGATGCCTATCGAACTCAGAAGCTTCGACGTAGTTATTGGTGTGGATTGGTTGTCAGACAACCATGTCGAAATACTATGTGGTAAGAAGGTCGTAAGAATACCACTTAAGAAAAAGAAAGTCCTAACAGTCCAAGGAAAAAGAAAGAATTGCCGGTTGAACGTCATCTCTGGTTTGAGAACGCTGAAGTGCCTTCGAAGAGGTTGTCAAGAAGTATTAGTTCAACTAGTGGAAAGGGAGTCGAAGGAGAAGCGACTCGAAAAAGTCTCGGTAGTTCGTGACTACCCAAAAGTCTTCCCTGAGGACTTGCCTAGACTTCCACCAGCTAGGCAAGAAGAATTTCATAGTGACTTGGTGCCTGGAGCTGCACTCGTCGCACGAGCACCCAACTGATTGACACCGTCGGAGATGCAAGAATTATCCAATCACCTGCAAGAACTGTTGGATAAAGGATTCATCCGACCGGGTTCCTCACCTGCGGGAGCTCCGGTCCTATTCGTAAAGAAGAAAGACGGATCCTTTAGAATGTGCATTGACTATCGCGTGATAAATAAGTTAACCATCAAAAATCGATACCCTCTCCCCAGAATAGACGACCTATTCGATCAGCGGCAAAGATCTAGATTCTATTTAAAGATTGGTCTATGGTCAGGATATCACCAGGTTAAGGTACGGGAGGAAGATATTCTGAAAACGGCTTTCAGAACTCGTTATGGACATTACGAGTTTTAGGTAATGCCATTCGGTTTGACCAACGCACCAGTCGTATTCATGACCTTATGAATTGGGTGTGCAAACCGTATTAGGACAAGTTCGTAACTGTATACATAGATGATATCCTCTTATACTCTCGAAGCAAAGACGAGCATGGGCAGCATCTGAAACTAATTCTGGTGCTTTTAGAGAAAGAACAGCTATACGCCAGATTTTCCAAGTGTGAATTTTGGCTACGAGAAGTAAAATTCCTTGGGCATGTGATCAACAGCCAGGGAATAAAAGTGGACGCATCAAAAATGGACTCATTAAGAACTGGGCACTCCTAGAACTCCCACGGAAATTCGTTAGTTCTTAGGTCTTGCCGGTTATTATAGGCGATTTATTGAAAACTTCTCTATGATACCTGGTTCCATAATAAGATTCACTCGAAAAGATGTGAAGTACAACTGGGGTGAAGGTTAGGAAATGACATTCCAGCTATTAAAGCAAAGGTTGTGTAGTGCACCTTTTCTATCCTTACCCGAAGGAACAGAGAATTTTGTGGTCTACTGCGCTGCCTAACACAATGGATTGGTTGTGTGTTAATGCAAAAAGATAAAGTTATCACTTATGCATCGCGACAACTTAAAGTCCACGAGGTAAACTATACAACACATGATCTGGAGCTTGGAGCTGTGGTATTTGCTCTTAAGATATGGAGGCACTACCTTTACGGTACAAAGTGCACGGTGTTTGCAGACCACAAGAGCCTTCAACATATTATGAACCAGAAGGAGTTAAACATGAGGCAACGACGTTGGGTTGAGCTGCTCAGTATGACTGTGAGATCTGTTATAATCAAGGCAAGGCAAACATTGTAGTTGATGCCTTGAGCCGGAAGAAACGGGTTAAGCCCTTGAGAGTCCAGCTTTGGTCATGACTATACAGTCAAACCTGAACTCTCATATTCTCGAAGCACAGAAGGAAGCAGTCAAGGAGGGAAACCTGTAGGATGAAGCCTTGAGAGGAATGGATAAACACTTTGAAATCAAAACTGATGGATGCCAATACTTCATGAACCGGATTTGGCTACCTAATTTTGGAGGGTTGAGGAAGCTGGTCATAGATGAAGAGCATAAGACAAGATATGTTATTCACCAAGTATCAAATAAGATGTATCTTGACCTGAAGTAAATGTACCGGTGGCCAAACATGAAGGCTGACATCGATACATACGTCAGCAAGTGCTTAACGTGTTTGAAGTCAAGGCTGAGCACAAGAAACCATCAGGATTGTTGGTTCAACCGGAAATACCCCAGTGGAAGTGGGAGAAAGTAACCATGGACATCATCACCAAGCTGCCAAAAACTTTTGGTGGTTATGACACCATTTGGGTGATTGTGGATCGACTCACCAAGACTGCACATTCCTTGCCAATCAAGGAGACTGATAAGATGGACAAGTTAACCCGAATATATCTTAAAGAAGTCGTCTCAAGGCATGGAGTTCCTGTATCGATTATATTAGATACGGACAGTCGTTTCACATCAAGGTTTTGGCAATCATTGCAAGAGGCTTTGGGTAATCGCCTAGATATGAGCACATCGTACCACCCACAAACAGATGGTCAGAGCGAGAGAAGTATCCAAACGTTGGAAGACATGTTAAGGGCATGTGTGATTGACTTAAGGCTGCTCTGTTCGAGGCGCTTGAAGGGCGAAAGTGTCGATCACCGATTTGTTGGCCTGAAGTAGGGGATAGCCAAATCATTGGCCCCGAGATCATTCACTAGACTACTGAAAAGATAATACAGATTCGAAACCGATTAAAGATCGCACGGGATCGACAGAAAAGTTATGCAAATTTTAGAAGGAAGGATCTAGATTTCCAAGAAGGAGATCATGTAATGATAAAAGTCTGGCCTTGGAAATGGGTAATCCGTTTTTGGAAACGAGGAAAACTCAATTCTCGTTAAATCGGACCATTCAACATTTCCAAAAGAATTGGGCCGGTGGCCTACCGACTTGATCTGCCGCTAGAGCTAAGTAATGTACATAATACCTACCACGTGTCCAACCTAAAGAAATGTTTGTCTTACGAAACACTCGTCATACCCATGGACGAACTGGAACTAGATGATAAGTTGAACTTCATTGAACAACCCGTAGAAATAATGGACCGAGAAGTCAAGAAACTAAAGCATAGTTGAATTCTGATAATAAAAGTCAGGTGGAACTCTAAGCGTAGTCCTGAGTTTACATGGGAACGCGAAGATAGGTTTCAGGAGAAATAGCCCCATTTGTTCTAAAACTCTTAAGCAGTGGAGAACACGAGCTGATTTCGGGACTAAATTCCCTTAATAGAGGGAGACTGTAACATCCGGCACAAAATCAGGTTATCAACTATAACTTAATCAGTAGTTTTAGCAAATTATAACCTAATCAGTGGTCATTAGCAATTAATCAAAGTGATTAACAAAGTTCATAAGGAAATTAAATTCAATTAGAAACAATTTTATCGGTGAGATGAAACGACAAATTAATAATTCGATCGGTCTGCGATATGACGGATTAATTCAACTAAGTACATAATTAAATCAAGATTAGTCACACTAATCATGCATTAACAAACTTATTTAACATTAATTATGCATGATTAAATCAATCCATTAAACTAGTGAATTTATGAAATTACATAAAAAGAAAAATACAAGAATACATCTTTAAATACTTTTATAAAAAAAATAAAAATACATGATAATATCTTAAAAAATCCAGCCATAGCTAGTACATAGTATAGTTTGACTTCAATTTTATGATAGAAAACATCATAGACAATCACAATCACATCTCTTTCTTTCAACTTCACCAAGATATGCACTCAACCTCCATCTTTTCCCATCATTTCTTCCACTTTTCTTCTCTATAAATAGAGAGTTCTTTTCCTTCATTCCTTCACACATGCAAAGCAAAAACCATCTTCTTTTCTCCCTCTAAAAACCGGCCATGATTTTCACACAACAAAAAAAAATATTGTGAATTCATATTTCTAGCAATTCATCAACATAACACAATTCATATGAACAATTATAAATCAAAACACAATCTATTGAATGATTAAAGAGAAAAATATTACATTAAGTTCTTGGCTATCTTGGACAGCAATCTTCTTCTCTCTCTAGATCTGTCCGATTTCTTTTCTATTCTGTCCGATCTATTCCAAAATAGAAATACTACTTCTATTTATATACACAATATAACTATTGTGTATTTACAATAAATTCCCCTGAACTATTACAAAATATTGTTTTCAACTCTACTTATAATTGTACCCAACAATCTCCCCCTTAGAGATGAAAACAATTTTTCATTTAAAGTACTCTGTTCAGGTTAATTCTTATCTTGAATCTTCTTCTTTTCTATGATCTCTGAATCTTCTTCTTTATTGTCTCACTCTGATCTTCACATCTCTTCTATTCTGATCTTCTCTTTTCTTGTAAGCACACTCCCCCTTGGATCATGAATAGCTTTTAAATCTCTTCCTTGATCAATTGTCTTGAGATGATGTAGTAATTGCCTTCAGTTGATTTCAAACTACTCAACAGTTGTTTCTGAAATTCAGCTTTTCTCCCCCTCATGATGATCATAAAAAATTATGAACATCATGCAAAAACTTCAGAAACATTAATTCAATGAAATTATAGTAGAAGAAATACAACAACAATTACAACTCAGAAATTATTACAAATTGATTTTCTCCCCTTAAACTGATATCTCTCCCCCTATACAAAACAAATTTATCTCACTCCCCCTCAAATTGATACATTTTCTTTACAAAACAAAGTCAAAGCTTTTCAACTTGACTTGAGGAAAATGAAACAAATTCATTAGTGAAATCCAGGTCCACATAGGATTCCTGTTTACACAATAGACAAAATCTATGTGACCTACGTTCAGCGCTGGCATGATGTTAACACTGGTAGGATTTCCAAATAGTCATCGTGAAATCCTTTATCATGAAAGAATCACTCTTATTTGTTCCGGCTTAGTCACTTTGGACTAGCAGTTTATAGTCACGCAGACTGTTAGACTCGATGTGTCCTAAAAGTGTATATAATCAGCTCTAGACACAATGTGCATCAAATGAAATTGGAGACCGGAGCAACTGTCTTCCTTGTTTCAATATCAATAATATCCAAATGATATATCGATAGAAATGTGCTATATCTCCGTGATTATTGAAACAGAAATCTTTTGAGAGATAATTGAGTAGCTGGTGGGGTTAAGTGCATGCGTCACTGGGTCCATGACGTCTTTTTCAATATCATGTCGCCTAGGGCTTGATAGATTATGTGGATTACCCAGCAGACACAGTGTAGGATAGGATTATCTTTTCTTCAAATCCTTTCTCAACTCTCAGCTCTTAGCATTTTTCAACCTAGCTCCCTCCGGCTCACTTTTCAGAATTAAATTCAGTCAGCTTTATACGAAAAGCATGATCTGATGCACCACCATCTCCTTTCAATATCAATATCCCTCTCATTTACATTTTATCTCTGCTCGACCCTGTCAGTATTCCGTGATAACTGACACTTCTCAACTAATAAACCTAAAGAACCCTCACCCACACAAACTATAGATGGTTTGCTCCTTGGGTAGGTCTTCCGGTTCTGGTTAGACCATAGAAGCGATATTTATGCCTATCACTCAGATTGGTGCATAATCGGAGTCAGCAGAATTAATCTTAAGCGTTTCAGCTCATGGGATACCAAGAAATTCAGCTCATTTGAAATCGGAGATGATAATCAGAATAAATTTTGGGAATGATAGCAGAATGAAATGTACAATCTGATATAAGATATGAAATGAATCAGACTTGTTATGAAAGAATTAGGTCATGGAGAATATGAGAGTATTCTTTGAACGGGAGAATATTAAAGAGAATCTCAGAAGTAATGAGATTTTGAACATCAAAGAGATTAAATCAATTAATCGCAATGAGAGATTCAGAGAATCAGAAGATTATGAAAATATTTTGCTTTTCAGCTCAAAAAATCTTTTTATGTGTGTATCAGATATTTTCGTGAAAAATTACACACAGTTTTGAAAAATGTCATCATCAAAGTGCGTCTGAAACTCCCCCTGGAAATAAGCACACACAGTTAGTCAACTCATAGAAATGAAATCAGGAGCAAAAAATTATAAAAATAAAACTCCCTCTAAATCAATGCAGCTTCAGAGTTGAATTCAGGGCAGGAATTCCAGAAATATTTGTCTTTCAGACTCGGGTTCTAATCTGAAGTGATTAGAAGCCATATGTCACGGAAGCTCGGGTTTCAGTCTGATGTAACTGAAAGCCTTTGACTCTGGTTCATTGAAGTCCGGGTTCTAGTCTGAATTAACTAGAAACCACTTTGATTTGAAACACGGGTCTTGATCTGATGTAATCAAGAGCCTATTGAAATGAAGAACGGGTCCTTATCTGAAATGATAAGAAACCTATAACCTGCAAAATTTAAGATGTCTTTGGTATCCAAACAGATTTGGATCCAGACTTGTTAGCGCTCTTGGGTACCCATTTCAAAACAGGTTTTGGTACCCACTTGTACTTGGGTTTAGGTACCCATTGCATGTTATAACTATCAGCTTCTCTTTCAAACGCAGAAAACAAATTTCTTTGAGTATGAGAAAATTGAATATCTGAATTTCTAAAGAAACTTGAATTTGAATGATCAGACTTTTGCGAACTCTTCTTTTTGAAAAACTGTCCGGTTCTTGCCTGTTTCTGATAATACTTGGTATTTTTCTGTGAAAATGTTTTCTGATTAGAATGACCAGTATTTTCAGAAACTTTAAGAAAATTTGACTTCGAAGATTCACCGGTGTAAATCTTGACCGGAAGTTGTTCAATAATTTTATCTTTGCCGCTGTGTATCTTTAACAGATACTTAAGTTTAAGATCTGAAGAAGAATCAAACTTAGCAGAGTTAGTTAGATTCACTTCACTTTCAGAAGACAAACCAGAGTGATTAACATTGGATTTTAAACACACTGAAGAAGGGGTCTTAACCTTTGACTCAGTTGATGAAGTAAACACATGTAATTGTTTTGTAAGATGAAGTATCTGATCTTCCAAACTTTTGATAATGACTAAATTTGAATTTCTGTCATGATCAAATGATTGGTAATCAGATTTAAAAGATTGTTCTTTGATTAAGAACATTTGTCTTTCATCTTCAAACAATTCAGATTTTGATTTAAAATCTTGTTCTTTAAGTAAGAACTCATGTCTTTCCTTCTCAATCAACTCTTTAGTTAAAGACAACTCTTGTTGAAAAGCAAAAATTTCTTCATTTTTGTTTAAAATACAATTCTGATCAGTCGGTTCTGTCTTACAAAGTGTATCTTCAAGATCCTGAACTTTCTTGTAAAGATCAGATCTTTCAGGCAAAAGATATTTCAGTTGAGTTGCATTCTGAAAATCTTCTTGTTTTAGCTCATCAAGTTCTTTAAGTAATTCAGATATTTTCAATTGATGAGCACAACTCTCAGAGTTTTGTTTTTCTTTTAAGTTTTGAATTTCTTCATTCAGTATTTGTACGTCACGTAACGCCAAATGTTTATCAGTATTTAACTGAATGAGAATGTCGTAATTGTTCTTACGAATCTTTTCAGATTCAGTAAGTTTGAAAATCAGCTCAGATTTTGACAATTGTTCAAATTCCATTATGAATTACTGAAAAATGAACTTCCAAGATCTTTTATGGAAAAATGAGTGAATTCTGATAAAACTTTGAGAATTATATCTACAAATGATAACTTGTGAAAAATCAGCTCTGAAATGACTTTTTGACGTTGAAATTTTAGATTTTCTGTAGAAAAATGCCCGTATGGTAGGCCTTCTAACGATGTTCCAGTCAAAAGTTATGACCAATTTAAGCAGCCAAGGTCAAATAGTCAAAACTCGAATAATGAATTATGAAACTCGAATGATATGAGATGAAACTCGAATTATTAAGGTTGAAACTCGATCAAAGAAAGATGAAACTCGAACTATAAATGATCAAACTCGAATGATGAATTATCAAACTCGAATGATATGATATGCAACTCGAATGAAGTTATGTTAAACTCGAATGAAATGGAAATCAACTCGAATTACAAAGAAGTGAAACTCGGTCAATGCTTTATGAAACTCGGTCAATGAAGTATGAAACTCGAATAACTAAGGCTTAAAACTCGAATCATAAGGCATGAAACTCGATGAATGTATTATCAAACTCGAAATAAGCTTCATAAAACTCGAATAAATCTTTCATAAAACTCGAATAAAGCTTTAATAAAACTCGAATAAAGCTTTCATAAAACTCGAATAAAGCTTTAATAAAACTCGAATAAAGCTTTCATAAAACTCGAATGCCTTCTTTATAAAACTCGAATGACACTATGAATTTAGTTATGCCCGAGTTTTATCATTTTTCAACAAAAACAAGATCAGATTCAAACTTTTTCAATAAAAATCCATGAATTGACCTCAAATTGATTTCGAAGGTTCGTTTTAATAGCAGAAACAACTTTTGTGAAATCACTTTGGCTAATTCTTGATTAAAAACCAAAAATCGACCAAAAACCTCAAGAACACACACTTTTTCAAAAAATCTGAAAATTCTCAATTAAATTCTGTGTGTTTGGAATAAAAATTTGATACTTATATCATTGAATTCGTCTTTAAAATTCGCACCTTCGATCCAAATATCAGATCATTTCATCCACAGAATCAAAATCCTCAATTGATTTTCGGATTTTCAAAAAAAATGAATATAACAGTGTTCTAAAAAAAAACGATTTCAGATTCAAAATTCACTCAAATTCAGCCATATTAGGCTCTGATACCAATTGTGAATTCATATTTCTAGCAATTCATCAACATAACACAATTCATATGAACAATTATCAATCAAAACACAATCTATTGAATGATTAAAGAGAAAAATATTACATTAAGTTCTTGGCTAACTTGGACAGCAATCTTCTTCTCTCTCTAGATCTGTCCGATTTCTTTTCTATTCTGTCCGATCTATTCCAAAATAGAAATACTACTTCTATTTATATACACAATATAACTATTGTGTATTTACAATAAATTCCCCTGAACTATTACAAAATATTGTTTTCAACTCTACTTATAATTGTACCCAACAAATGTTCAACTTTTGTTCTTCGAAAGTGTTCTTCAATATTTCAAGTGTTTTTGGTGCAACAAAGTTCAAGAACTCAACTTCTACTCATTTTCATTCTTCTAACACTTCAAAGTAAGCAAATACTAACTTATGAATACTTATATTTATGTTTATATAAGTCTTGCATAACATATATAATATAAACACATAATATAAGTATAAATAATATGAAAAAAAGTTATATAAATGTGTTTCATAGACTTTTATACATGTGGTCAAAAACTGCCTCAAAATAGGCCGAAAAACCATTAAAAAGCTGGAAAATTATATTAACTTGTTAGTTTGGGTGATTTAAAACATAAAAACCTTTATACATACATATTATCATATATGTGGGAGTTATTAAGTCCCTCATATCATATAAGACTCAGTTAAACACCTCAAGTCTCATATCAAGTCATCAACAAAATCTACATGCTTCGTTTACATATGGTGAGTCTTCATAGCCCCTATTTTCACATTGTTACGTTTTTGGGTAGAAATACATGCTAGGTTTTCATATGGACACAGAAACTACTTAATTTTATTATGTATTACACATGTGGTTCCATCAGCCCTCAGATCATGAACCGTTAGTTACATTTTATGTAAGCGCAAATATATTATGGATAGATATATCATGATTAATGTCCCCAACTAGGTTGGTTGCTCCAACTTCTAAGGGGTGCATATATAATTTAACATTACGGTTTTACATTGGGAAATACTGCAAAGGGCAAACTCATAATTAAGTTTCGGTTCCATGATTGTTTTACGTAATACATAACATGGAATTTATGTTTTATAATTCAAAATCAACTATTGATGTCCATACAATTCATATTTACGTGTAAACCTATGAACTCACCAACAATTTTTTTGACGTATTTTAGCGTGTATTTTCAGGTAATTAAGGCATGTGGACTGCATCGGAAGCATTCCAAGGCTTCCGTTCATTTTGGAGTCACGTCATTTTAAAAAACTCGGAGATTTAATTGCATCATTTTTGTTAATTTAATTATGTATTTAAATCTCTATAACTTTAGAACTACTCTTCATGTTATTCGGGCTATGTAAAACGATTTCATATTTTGAAGTTATATCAAGGTACTTTTTAAAACGTCCGTATAGTAGTCGTTCACTTGATTATGACTATGCTTCCGCGACATCACGCATCGTTGCCAACCGGGGTAACGGGGTGTAACAATTCTTGTTTCAAAAGCTAGATCTATACCTTAACTAAATATCATGACCTTTTCATAATTTAATATGGAGTTTTGAACCCCAGAATATTGTTTGGGAATCGAAAAGTCTAACAGCTCAAAAATGGCCAACATTGGGTATTTAACGAGCCTTTTCCTAACCTAAACACCTCGAAAAATGGCCGTTTTTACCTTGAAAAACTCCTTGTATATAGTAGTTTTTTGACTATGAAAATTAAAGACCAAATCGTTTTGGAGCTTGGTAAAAAACAGCCACAAAGTACGCCGAAAAACCTCGATAAAAGCTGGAAAATAAAATATATAAACTTGACATTTTTAAGTGTGTTTTATTTATGAACTTGTTAGGTTGGGTGATTTAAAAACATTAAAACGAAGATATATGCATATTATTATTTATGGGAGTTATTAGGTCCCTCACATCATTTAGGACTCGGGTAAACACATCAAGTTCATCACAAGTCATCAACGAAACTTCCATTTTACGCCCATTTTGCCATCACTTTTTACGGTGAGTTTTCATAGCCCCATTTTTAATTGTTCGTATTATTTTGGGGGGAGAATACATGTTCAACATTTTATTTTATAGGGACACAAGTACTTGAATCATTTTTCGTATTACATAAGATTGTTACTTCACCACCGCCCTCAATCATGAAACGTTAATTACTATGTAAACGTGAATATTGTGGATAGATCTATCTGGGTTGAAGCCCCCATCCGGGTTGGTCACACAAATTGTAAACGGATGCATAATTATTTGACATATCTTTGTATTATGGTGTTGGATACCACAAGGGCACTCATAAGTTAAGTTTCGGGGTCATGAGGCTTATGTTAATACTTAAATTATATGAATCGCTTTTAATTTACAACTCACTGAAATCTTGTGTTTCCATACAATGTCTTACTTATCAAGTAAACCTATGAACTCACCAACTTTATGTTGACGTATTTAACATGTTTTTCTCAGGACCGTAAATGCTAAGGTATCATGTTCATGACATGTTTACAAGATCAATAAGTTTTTCAGAGTCTTCGTGCATTCCAAACATTGCTGAGATTACTTTTCATAACATAAACTTTTTGTCATCTATTTTAATCTCCGAACTAGTGATTTATTAATTTGTGATGCTTGTAAAACGATATTTGTACTTTATGTATTTCAAAAAACGTCCCATTTAAAGGTCGTTCATTATGATTATGCCTTTGTCTCCGCGACGTCACGCCTAGTTGCCCACTGAGGTAACCGGGTGTGACAATCATGATAACATTTGATATATCATCTGTCACACATGTTATTACAGTTAATTTCAGCTTTATTTACAAACTGAGATTGCTATCATTGAGCTGTATATTTGAATTTACTTTCAGTAATTGATTCATTGATATACATGTCCATTGCTTAGTTATCACTTAGTCTGGTCTGTTATAGACCTTGCTTATGACACCTGTTCAAATGAACATGGTGGTTGACTATTCTGATGTCTCTCCACGTAGACTACGGGTAGCTAGCCTAGTAATTTGAGGATAGCTTCCACTAAAGGGTCAACGTATGGCACTAACATCATCCTGATCTTTACGTATTATGTCTCACTTTGTGTTGCTGGTGGTTGCCTTGCTATATCATGCATATACCCACATTTACTACACTACTTTAATGGCATGTAACTGTAGAATCTATAAACTCATTATACCAATGCCTTTAGTAGTTGTTGAATCTCTTTACAACAAAAGATAAAGGAAAAACTCAAATTGGACGTAGTTCTTAGGTTCTTCTAAAACAAGTTATAGTTCCATATACCTCTACTCAGACCACATTTTGGTACAACTTGAATACATATATCTTGGTGGTTTGGGTAGAAGCATTGGCTTGTAAGGTAATTATGTAATATACTAGCCTTTGTACCCTTTTATAATGCAGGTTCAAACTTTAAAACCTATTTCTGAACTTTTATTGAGTTAATCCTAATTTGTTGTATTATAACTTAATTCCGTAATTTAATATAACGTATCCTAGTTATGGTTGATACTGTATTGCAAATATGGGACCTATACATCAAGGCTCCTCTGCAAGGATGGTATTACAGCCATGGTATCAGAGCCAGGTTTCGATCCTGGACCTGTGGGTATGGTATCAGAACGCTTGTTTGAATGAATCAAGTGTTGTGGGAAATAGTTGATCTCGAACTTAAGCAAAACATAAAGTATCAATCACGTTAGGTAGCTTGAACTAAGATAGGGCATATAGATTGTTAAAATGGGAAAAAGAAATACATAATCACTAAGTCTATAAACTGAATGTTATGTGTTTTTATTTTCAGTAGGATGTCTCGACAAGGAGGATTTCCTAGATAATGTCACTCATCGACAAACATATGAGATGATGCAACAATTGTTGGCATAACAATTGGAACAAACCCATAACGAATAATCTGTTTTGATAACTCAAACCCTGATGTTCAAATTAAATAGCCAAAAGGCTGTAAGTTCCAAGATTTTATGTCTAGCGGTGCTTTAAAATTTAAGGGTACTCTAAACGTTATCCAGGCTCCGAACTGGATTAGCCACACTAAAGAGATCTTTAGTACCTTTGAGTGTTTAGACTCAAACAAATTTAAATATGCCAATGCACTATTTGTCAGCCCTGCCCAAGCGTGGTGGAAAACCCAGAAAAACATTTATGAGGAAGCAATTATAAAGATAGTTGAGTGCGACCAATTCCTTGAAATGTTCTTAGCCATGTATTTCCCTGCCGATTAACAAGAAAAAATGGAGATCCAACTCATGCAACTGACTCAAGGAACTAAGACTGTAGATGAGTACAATCATGAGTTTTCTCGGCTATATTGTTACTCCTCTTATTAAGTAGCTACTAGAGAAAGGAAAATGAATCATTTCCGTAGAGTGTTGAATCCAAAGTATCATCATCCGATGAGCATTACAATGTACAAGATGTACCACGAAATGGTTGAAGTGTCCAGACAAATTGAAAGTCAATATATGGTGTACGGCAAACAACTTAGTCCAATACAGCTCAACCCGATGTGTCCTTCACCACCAAAGATGCAACGGTTCAGTAAATTCTTCAAGTCAGGAAAGGCAAAGTGTCAACAGAATCAACAATACTGTTCATCCCAAAGGGCCAAATCATATTCAATTCATTCATTACCCAGATTTTACAATAGTTGTAAGAATTGCACATGTGACGATGTAATCCTGAAGATGTGACCTATTATGTGTGTGGTCAGATTGGCCACAATAACGAAGAATATCTAAAGAAAGGTAATGATTGCTCAAAAAGTGGCAACCAAAGTCATTTCTCTAATCAATATCAATCAAGAATCAAAAGCCAGGCTCAGTCCTCTGTTCGGGGTTCGACAATGAGAAACCGAGCTGCAATGCCAACTGCTAGAACCCATGGTTTGAAAATCACAGTAGATGAAACCAAAGAAACTCTAGATGATGTTACGGGTATGTCTTTGTAAAACTATATCCTTGTCATTATACCATTTGATTCTAGGGCAAGTCGTTCATTCATTTTGATTGTCTTTTGCTCAACCGTTATCTAAGACCCCTTCAAAGCTTTCTATCGTGCTTGATATTGAGACATCCAGAAATAAATTTGTTATGGTTGATTTTGTCCATTGTAATTGTACTATTCTTTTCAAAGATATTATATTTGATGTTGATCTTATTCCATATCCATTAACAGAATTTTACGTCATCGTTGGTATGGATTGGTTGGTGAACAACGATGCTACCATTGTCTACAATTAGCTTATGATAAGAATTAAGTCTTCAGACGTTTGCGTCATCACCTGGCGAAAGGTCATTAGTCATATTTATGATGCATTGTTTCTGACTCTGCCTCTGAAGATAATAAGAAGTTTGTGTCTGATGTTCCGGTTGTCTTTGTCTTTCCAAACGAATTTGTGGTTGATGTCCCTAAAGTGCCACTACAACGCAAAGTTGAATTTGGTATTAAATTAGTTTCTCCTGTGGCTCCAATAGCCTAAGCTCCATATAGACTTGCACCTGCAAAAATGCAGGAAATGTCAAGACAATTGCACGAGTTGTTGGAGAACAATTTTCTCACACCTAGTTTGTCTCCTTGGGGTGCATTTGTTTCTTTGTCAAGAAGAGGATGGAACCCTGCATATGTGCCATTATTACCAGGAGTTGAACAAGGTAAGTATAAAGAATAAGTATTTTCTGCCCAAAATCAATGATCTGTTTGACCAGCTACAGGGAGCAAGTTATTTCTCTAAAATTGATCTGCGTTCTGGGTACCATCAGTTGAAAGTCAAAGATGAGGATATTTTAAAGACAACTTTCTATAATGTATATGGTCATTACGAATTTCTGGTAATTGCATTTGGTCTAACCAATGCACTAGCCACATTCATGGATCTCATGAATCGCATGTGCAGACCGACGTGGGATAAATTTGATATCATATTTATAGATGATATATTGATCTACTCCAAAACGGAAACTGGATATTTTCTTCATCTGCTTGAATTGTGAGAGTTGCTGAGAAGAGAAAGACTCTCTGAAAAATTTTCAGAGTGCGAATTCTGACTTAGACATGTATTTATACTTTACATGTCATAAACAACTTCATAAGCTCGCTTTGTTGTTATAAAACTTGAAAATCTACTTTGTTGTAACATCCGGCACTAAACCAGGTTAACAACAAAACCCTAATCTATATTTAATAGTCAATTATAGCCTAATCAGTAGTCATTAGAAATTAATCAAGTGATTAACAAGGCTTATTAGAAAATTCAACTCAATTAGAATCAAATTCATCGGTGCGATGAATCGGGAAATCAATTAATCCGATCAATTTACGACATGAAGGATTAATTCAACTAAGTACATAATTAAATCATGATTAATAACACTAATCATACACTAATACAACTACTTAACCTTAATTATGCAAGACTAAAACAATTAATTAAAACAATGCATCCAAATGTATTTATGAATTTACAAGAAAAGAGAAATACAAGAATACATTCCTAAATACTTTTATACAAAAAAAAAATATAAATACATCAAAATTACACCCTCTAGGCCGGCCACCATATGGTACACAAGGACCAAAAGTTTGTATTATTTTACTCAACCTTTCTACATCAAATCCTCCTCGTTCCTTTCATCCAAGATTTTTCACTATTATCATCATTTCACCACCTTTTTCTCCTCTATAAATAGAACCACCACTTCACTTCATTCTTCACACCTTCACAACACAAATCTCTCCTTTTCTCTCCCTCTTGAAACCGGCCAAGACCAAGAGCCAAAGCCCAAGTGGTGCAACTTTCATATTCTTGTAATTTTCAAGTGTTTTTGGGGGAAATCTTCCAAGAGTTTCAACTTCTACTTGGTTTCATCTTTCTAATACCCCAAAGTAAGTAAATACTAGCTTATATCATCTTATATTTATGTTTATATAAGTCTTGCATAATATATATAATCACCTACAACAACAAGTTTCATAAAAACTCAAGTTTATAAGTTTCTAGTTGTTATTTTTAAGTTGTTTCTTTAAATGTGTTTATGAATATGTGAACACATTATAAAATTGTTAATATTATGAAAACATGTGATATATATATGTTTTTATAACTATTATGGCTTTTATACAAGTAGTCTTTGAATAAACAACAAGAATCATAAGTTGTAAGTTTATAAACTAGGGATTTTCGGCAGAAATTTTATATCGACTTTGAAAAATCATAACTAATTCATAACTCAACGAAATGAGTTGATTCTTGTCTCAAAAGTTAGATCTATGTCTTAAATATAGATCTGCAAATTTTCATGATTTATTTTGAAGTTTAAGACCTCCAGAAATTATTTGGGAAACCGAAAGTTTGACAGCTCAAAAATGGCCAACATAGCGTTTTTAACGAGCTTTTTCACTAACCTAAACAACTCGAAAAATGGCCGTTCTTGATTCTAAAAATCCTTTGTATATAGTAGTTGAATGTCCTAGAAAACCAAAGTCTAAAACATTTTGGAGCTTGGTCAAAAACAGCCTCAAAGTAGGCCGAAAAACCTCCGAAAAAGCTGGAAAATTATATATATATATAAACTTGACGTTTTAAGCGCATTTTATTTATAAACTTGTAATGTTGGGTGATTTAAGACATAAAAATCTATAAATATACATATTATCATATATTAGTGATATTAAGTCCTTATTATCATTTAGGACTCGGTTAAACACCTCCGGTTTCATCACCCATCAAACAACGCACATTTGCATTTTTGCGCGTAGTTTTGCCATCACAAGTTCGGTGAGTCCTCATAGCCCCTATTTTCACAATGTTATGCTTTGGGGTTGAAATACATGCTTCGTTTTCATATGGACACGAAAACAACTTCATTTCTATTATGTATTACACATGTGGTTCCATCCGCCCTTATATCATGAACCGTTAATTGCATTTATTTGTAAGCGCGAATATATTGTGAATAGATCTATTAGGAGTCATGTCCCCCATTCGGGTTAGCTCGGTTCAGCTAACAGCGAGTGCATATATATATTTAACACACGGTATTACGTATGGGAATACTGCACAGGGCAAACTCATTTTAATTAAGCTTCGGTTGCATGATGGTTTATATGTAATACATAACATGGAATTTATGATATTATAAGTTCAAACTATATTATTGTTGTCCATACAAGTCAGATTTACGTGTAAACCTATCAGCTCACCAACAATTTTGTTGACGTATTTTAGCGTGTATTTTCAGGAAATTAAGGCAAGTATGCCTTCAGAAGTAACTACTTTCAAGCTTCCGCACTTAAGGAATCGCATTCTTTTTCAAACCGTCGGAGATTTATTTGCATTATTTTGGATAATTTAATTATGTATTTAAATCTCTGTACCTTGCGATCTACTCTTTATCATTTACGGGTTATGTAAAACATTTCTACCTTTTAAATTCATATCGATGTATTTTTTAAAACGTCCATATAGTGGTCGTTCATTATGATTATGGTTACGCTTCCGCACTCGTCACGTCTCGCTGCCAACCGAGGTAGCAGGGTGTGACATTTGTCATCTTTATAGATACAATTCCTAGGCCATTTCACATCTTTATAGATAAAAGGCTGTCACAAAATAACAAGCGTCTTGCAATGCTGACATGAAAGAAAAGAATACCCTTTTCGTATAGTCTGATGAAAAGTAAAAAACCTTCAAAATTCTGAAGAAGAATCTTGTCTGAGCTATAATCCTTTCCTTAACAGAAGGCAATGATGACTGGTGGTCTACAGTCATGCATCAAGTAAAGGATTAGGATGTAAGCTTTCTTCAGGACTTGGCCCGAACTGTTCGGCAGATTCCCACGCGTTACGCACCCGTTGGCCACTTTGTTCTCAACTTTTCTCACCTTCTGGGCGAGACAAGCTACCTTTAGCTAGGAGCCTCTTTTCCTTCTGCCCAGCTCCCCGAAAACAACGTTAGACTTGCATGTGTTAAGCATATACCTAGCGTTCCTTCTGAGCCAGGATCAAACTCTTCTTTTGACTATGATTGGGCCCTACAGTGGTAGAACCTGGTGAACCGGGCCTCTGGATCTAAACCAGAAGAAGGGAAGACTTAATTAAAATATGCACCTGGAAATAAATCACATTGGTATAAAGAGCCGGAAAGGAAGAAGAGGAGGGTTCACCACCAGTCAAGAAAGGAAAAAGTTGGTTCAGCATGGCAAGCGCAACCTCTCGCCTAGATCGAGATCCTTGGATAGAAGATCTCAATGCGACCTCTTCGTTATCATATCAAAGATGCTTTCCACTCTTTTCCCGGGTGGAGCTTCTTTAAACGCAGCAGGCCCCGCGAGTAGTCAAACAAATGAGAGGTTGTCGACGAAGGGGTCAAAGGTTGCGCTTGCAACAATCCGAAGGTTGCGCAAGACCCCTTCAACATCGCCCGCGTGTTAGCTTGCTTGTACTATCGCTCGCCTATGCTTTAAGGCAATTAAAAGACTACGAGAAAAGTGTGACAACGCATGATGTCAAGTTAGTTGTTGTTACCTTTGCATTTAAACTTTGTCATCATTATCTTTATGGTACTAATTTTCAACTCTCCACTGACCATAAATGTTTGAAGTACCTGTTTACTAAGAAGGATCTGAACATCAAACAGAGTCGTTCCTTGGAACTGATGAAGGGCTATGACTGTGAGATCCGAAAACATCTTGACGAGGTGCATATGGTCAGGGATGCGTTGAGTAGAAAGTCATATACAGAAATGTGTTTCTAGACCCTGACTCATGTCATATTCTCTTCTATGCTTCTGGATGACATCAAATATGCTCAATATGAAACATTGAAGGAAGATAACATTTGTTCTGAAATCTGAAAGGGCAACTTCAATTTCTGACTATGAATCATTAGGGACTTCAATGTCTCAGAAGGAATATCTTTGAAACTCAAAGCAGGTAGAAGTCATATTATGAGAATCATCATAGATCTATTCAGATTGAAGTCAACGATTGGGTGATGTGAAAAGTATATGTAAAGAGGAATGTGACGCGTTTTATAAAGCGAAACAAGCTAGCTTCGAGATTCATTGGTCCATAAAAAATTGTTTAAAAGATAGGAAACCAATCTTATCGTCTTGAACTACCATCAAAAATGGCTTGATTATACCCTGTATTCCATGTTACTCAACTTCGAAAAAGATTAGCTGAAGAAAGAGAAGTGCACATACCACATGTTGACCTACAAGTTGATGTAAAGCTACATGTTGTTGAATATCCATAATGTATTCTAGATACAAAGACAAAAAAAACACTCTGCAATATAGAGGCTCACATGGTGCTTGTTGAGTGGAAACACCACAAGGGTTCACATCAGACTTGGGAGTCAAAAGCTGTTATGCAATCAACTTATTTTAGTATGTTTGAACATAACCTACTAATCCTCACTCCAATCTTCTTTATTCTTCACACATTTTGGTAAAAATACTTCCTATCTCTCATTAATGTTTGATTTTTTGCCTAAATCTTAAACTTTTGTAATTTATTTTTATTTTAATTCTTGTTTTTATTAGTGTCTTTGTTAAAGTAGTTTAATTTTCTTGTATGGATGTGTTTATCTTGCTTAATTTTGCATTTTAGGCCCAATTTATAATTATGTTGCTGTTTAGAGTTCTTCTTTGAAAGTAAGTTGCTATTTTACATATTTCAGTTAGTTTCTCTTGTTTTTGTGAATGTCTAGCTTTTGTTAATTGCCATTATAGTAGATAAGTTTTGATTTAGAATATATTTATATGTGTGTTATGCTATTGTAGTAATGTTTAATTTTGAAGGTTCACGGTTTTCATGTTATTTTATATTTCATTATGTTGAATTTCTTATCTTATCTGGAGACTAAAATTGTGTTAGATATAATAATAATTTCTTGTCTTAGTTGTTGTGTAAAATAGTTTGTGTGCTTGTCTCTAAAATGGCTATGTGGTTGAATTCCTAATTGTTCTATTTCTTTAGGCCATGTAGCTAGCTTTTGTCAATCTATTTAGAGGGCATAGGCTTGAGATATAATGTGAAGAAGAATATTGGTTTCTGCGAAAGTGGTTTTTCTTCTATTATGCTAGCTTAACTTCTATGATCATATATTCAGACATTGGCTTGCACATTGCTATATTTATGCTTGGCCATAATTGAAATAGTAATTTCTATAAGCATAATTGGGAAATACTGGGTGAATGTTGGAATCCATTTTCTTGAGTAAGTGTCGGAAAAGGGGTTGATTTAGAATTGATTGGCTTTCTTAGCTTTTATCTACGTAAGTTGTAACTGGCATAGTGGAATAGGTGAAGACTTTTGAATAATGCGTTGGAATTATACATGTAAAGTTTACCTTCTCATTGTTGATCTACAAAATTGCTGGAGGATCTAAAAGGCAACGTGGTCAAGCGTCTTTTTCCAGGGAAAGGGAACGAGTCCCAGAGCCACAAGAGCTAGAACAACAACATAGGATTCCAACTCGCTTCTTATATGATATAGATCATCTTTTATAATTTTCTCCAGAGTACCTTCTCGAATAAGAGTGGAATATGAAAGACATTTGGATGATCTAGTAGCACGAAAAATCTTTTCAAGATGGGACATCGATTGGTACAATCTGAGTTCAATAAGCTCCAGGGTTGGTGATATATTGTTTATGGAGAAGTTAGGCAACATACTTAATATCATATACGAAGACTGCACATTACACACATTCATGAACTTGATGCAGATTCGCGAGCCCGTCTACGCATTACTTGTGTTGGAATTGTTCTCAACATACTCTTTCAATGAACAAACATCAGATATTAGAAAGCACAACATGGTTTAATTTAGATTGGGAGTGTAGGATCGATCTTTATTTGCTCCCTCATTTTGCACGCGTCTGGGTTTTTAACTTTATATACAAGCGTTGAACCATTCAACAACTACTTGGAGTAGGGAGTGAAGAAGGCTCCAATAAATTTCGATTACCAAAAGTTCTTGTCTACGATTGTTGACGGTGTCTACCAAGCTAAATCTGTATATGAGTCAAGGACTGTTAACCCTTCGTACCGACTTATTCATCATTGCATCACCTTGGATGCAATGCAATTAAAGTATGGTCCTGAAAAAGTCTCAAGGCTTGACCTTTGGATCATGTACAACTTGATGACCTCTGATGTTCATCTACGTGTAGCATATGTTGTTGCCTCTTAGTTTTTACATACAAGAGGAATATTTAAAGGAAGCTCAATCCGTGGAGGAGAGTTTAGCACCCGTTTGGCTCGGTCATTCAACATTTTCACCCAAGAAAATGTGAATCACCATCGAGAACTGGAACCGACTACAAATTCTAGCGAAGATTTAAAGCTTATGTCATTGTGAAAGATGGTCATATGTTTTTCCTGGCATCTCCAGATGCACGCCAACCAGTTCATGCCCATCACAAAGAACAAGAGTAGCCACCATAGGAACCACCTCTACCACAGCATGATCCGACTCAATACCTGTGTGATGCACAATTTGCAAACTTACATAGCCGCTTTAAGTCTATAAATCTAGGCAGTATTGAGCAATATAAGTGAATAAATGTGGGTCTAAAATTGATGAATATGTCGTTAAACTAGGTGCATATATATTTCTCCACCAACAGGAACCTACAGTCAGAACAAAATACACTATTCAAACATAACATAGATAACTTCGGCCACCATGGGTATGTGTATAATCAGCAGTAGAGAGAGGCACGTAGATATACAAAGCATCTACATTCATCAGTTGATAGTCTATTCAGCTACTTCCCCCTAGAACAACAAGTGCCTCAATAACCACCTTCAGAACTATTTCAATACTTCCCATACATGACATGGGATGAGGCATTGGATGGCCGGATTGGCTATTGAAGTCCTACAGGTTGATGGGGTTGATATGATTCAAAAAGGGTTAATCAAAATGGTTGGCTATTGATGAAGAGGTTTTTCAATTCAAAGAGGTGTGCGATAATGAATGTGTGTCATTGACGGCCTCTAGTGTACATGGTAGAGCCTCAATACGTTTTTCCATGCGTATGAATGAGTTTTAGAGCCACGATTATGAAATGAAGGGAGGAACAGATACATCAATTGGTTGTTCAATTAACAAATCGAATGATGGATTTTTTTATTAATGGACACGATGATGACATTGAGAACTAGTTAATTAAATGGTGACGGTTGCTCACCGAAGAAAATCTGGTAGAGTCATTAAGATGGAATTGTGAAGATGACAATAGTCATTAGAAGGAAGGATAGATGGTTGAAATCCTAGAGTTGATGGAGTTACTCTGTTTCCAGAAGGGATAATTCAATAGTTACCTATTGTAGAAGAGATTTTTCAATTAAAATACGTGTGTAATAATGAACGTATATCATTGATGGCCACAATATAACATGGTCGAGCGTCAGCAAGCTACCAAGCATATGAATGAGAATTTCAGCCACGACTTACGAGACGAAGTGAGAAACCAATAGATTAATTGGTTATTCAGTTAAACAATCGGATGGTGACGTTGTTTAATGATTGAAATCCTCAAATTTGATGCAGTTAAGACAGAATCGTAGGAATGAGAATACGCATTGGAAAGCTGGATTAATGATTCAAATCCTCAAAGTTGATGGAGTTAGTCTCAATACAGAAGAGTTTATCGAATGGGTGGCTATTGTAGAAGAGTTTTTGCAATTCAAAATGGTGTGTGATAATAAAGGTGTTTAATTGATGGCCACTAGTCTACATGCTAGGGCCTCCGCATGGTCCCACATTTATAAATGGGAATTAGAGCCATGATTTACAACACGAATGGAGAAACATATAGATCAAGTGGTCGTTTAACTAACCAATTGGATGGTTGATTTGATTTAATAATGGACGCGATGATGACTTTGAGAACTAGTTAAATGGTGATGATTCATCACCTAAGAAAATTTGGTAGAACATAATCATGGTGCCATGCATATGAATGAGAATTGTAGCCATGATTTACGACACGAAGTGAGAAACAAATAAATAAATTGGTAATTCCATTAATCAATCAGATGGTTGATTTGTTTCGTCATGGGCATGATGATTACCTTTAGAAATCATTCAATGATGACGGTTCGTCACTTAAAAGAATCTTGTAGAGCGGTTTTTCAATACAATGTTGTCTGTAATAACGAATATGTGTCATTGATGGCCACCAGCCTGCATGGTAGGGCACCTGCATGGTGTCAAGCATATAAATGTAGATTGGAGCCTCAATTAACGACACGAACTGGAAGGCTGGATTGACAATTGAAGTCCAAGAATTTTATGGGGTTAGTCTTAATAAAAAAGGGTTAATTGAATAGTTTGCTATTGTAGAAGAGGTTTTTATGTTTAACAAGGTGTGTGATAACGAACATGTATCTTTCATGACCACCAGTCTTCATGGTAGAGCCTCAGCATGGTTCCATGCATATGAATGAGAGTTGGAGACACAATACTCGAAATGAAGTGAGGAACATATATATCAAGTGGTCGTTCAATTAACCAATCGGACGATAGATTTGATTATTAATGACATTGAGAACTAGTTATCTGGTGACAGTTCGTCACCAAAGAAAATCTAGTAGATTGGTTAAGATGGAATTTTGAAGATGACAATAGGTATTGGAAGGAAGGATTGAAGGTTGAAATCCTAGAGTTAATAGAGTTCATCTGAATCCAAAAGGGATAATTGAATGGTTGGCAAATGTAGATGAAGTTTTTCAATTGAAAGTGGTGTGTAATAACGCACGTTTACCATTGTTGGCCTCCATATAACATGGTGGAGCATCAACATGCTGCCATCCATATGAATTATAATTGGAGCCATAACTTACGACACGAAGTGAGAAACAGATAGATCAATTGCTTATTCTATTAACAATTCAGATGGTGGCGTTGTTTAATCGTTGACATGATGATGACTTTGAGAACTCGTTCAATGGTGACAGCTCGTCCATAAAAATAATCTGGTAAATTGGCTAAGATGGAATTTTAGGAATGAGAACAGGCATTGGAAGACCGGATTGAGGATTGAAATCCTAAAATTTGATGAAGTTAGTCTCAATCTAAAATGGTTAATCGAATGGGTCACTATTGTAGAAGAGTTTTCCAATTCAAAAAGGTGTGTGATATCGAGCGTGTTTCATTGATGGCCATTAGTCTACATGCTTGGGTCTCAGCATGATCCCACACATATAAATGGGAATTATAGCCACAATTTATGACATGAATGAAGAAAAACATAGATCAAGTGGTCGTTTAATTAACCAACTGGACGAAAAATTTGATTAATAATGGACGCGATGAGGACTTTGAGAACTAGTTAAACGGTGACAGTTCGTCAACTAAGAAAATCTTTTGATAGTATAATTGAAATCACCAGGACCAACACACAACCCAATGATTAACATGATAATTAAAATTGAATACTTAAATCAGATTTAAGCAGTTCCACACTAAAGCAATAGATATAAGTGTCTACAGTGATTAAGGTTAACTATTACCACATCATAACTTGTGTTAAAAATATCAAATCCCAGCCCCAAAGCTATATCGTCCATGTACCTTTGCCTTTGCCTGAAAACATTGGGAGTCAACCAAAAGCTAATTTTCTTAGTGAGATAACAGATTATACAATTCAACAATTATTTCTTTACAAGCATAGTGTGAAATCTGGCAGTGAAAGCCCATAGTATGTGTATAACCATGCAGTGCAAGCATGGGGTTGGCAGTTCAAATGCTGATTGGGGATGTACCGAACTTGACCAGGATAACGAGTGGGATGATTAGTCCCTGAAAGTGGCCTGCTGTCAGCCCCAGTCCAGGTCGCATCAGATTGTGAAGTAATGATCATGCAGTGCAAGCATGATGTAAATAGATGCACTTTCAAACGAACGTTGCCTACATGTGTGTTACATGTCAAGTACGAGTGTGCATCATAACAACAAATCAGTCATGAGTGCCAATTGATGTATATGAACAATGTGAACAAGCCATTGATTATGTAAAATGTGAATGCAAAGACAATAAATGTTTGAATGATAATCTATTACTCACAGTGGTTTGTACAGTGTGTCGTGTCTCTGAATCAATGTGTGATTGATAACACCACAATGATCTGTCAAGTCAGTGTAATAGTGATTTTATGTCAGTATTTGATTAAAACTTAAATTCTGAAAATTAAGTGCAATTGGATCTGAATTCGGACCACATCCGAATTCGGATGGTCCGAAATACTATTGGTCCGAAATAGGGTTGAAGCCCGAATTGGGTATTGGTCCGAAATGGAGTAATGGTCTGAGATGACTGTTGGTCCGAATTAGGCAGGGGTCCGAATTGGGATGAACAGTGACCGAATTCGGATGGTCCGAATTCGGTTCATCCAATCCGAGTTCATACTTGTATAATTTCCAACATTTTCCAGATTTTTCATTTTGGACTTTTTATGCACGTTTTGAGTATAATATTGCAAATATGAGCTCTATTGTGCATTTTTAACTTAAAACATAACACTAATATACCAAATTAACCCATTTATGTTCATTTTTCATCATATATCGACGAACACACACACTAAAGCACACACAATCCTCAAAATCATAGTTAGAGTTCGAATTAGAATCTGAAATTTGGTTTGTTGCTTCACTATCACTCGATTTAACATAGCAACATAAATCTGTAACATGCATTTACATCTAGAATCAAAGTCTTATGATTCGGTTTACACCAAAACCGTACCAAAATCTCCAAAAATTGCAAGTTTGAGTGAATCTTACTTCAAAATGATGATTGTAGCAGTTATAGTTCCTTAATTCGACTTGATTCCAAATTTTGAACACTTGATTTGATGATTTTGGTGTTCTTGTTGAAGAACCCGTGAGATAGAGAGAGAGTAGAGAGAGTGTGAGATATTGAAAAACGAATGACTTTCCATCTTTTTATCTGATATTTTGGCATATTTGCACATTATACCCCTCAACTTTGTATTTTATTATTTAACCGATTTTAAATGTCCGGATCGGTTTCTTATGGTTTGCTTGCTCAAAAAACTACAATGAGGATTTCTCCTCATCTTTTCTTATTTTTAAAAATGTGATCGAAATTGAAATAATTACTCCATCAATGTATTAAATTGAGTCTTAAATGGTTAAATTACAAATGATTAAAAATAGGGATGTTACAGCACGGGCTCCACCACGCCTATACTTCGTCCGCGAAGTCATGCTGCGCTAAACAGACTTGGGTACTTAGTCTTCATATCTTCTTCCGATTCCCAAGTGTGGTTAGCTCCCTATGATGCTTCCACTTCACCAGCACCATCTTGATTTCCTTGTTCCGAAGTTTCTTGACTTTTGTTTCTAGAATACACTCCGGCTCATGAACGAAACTTAGTCATTCGTCAATCTTTATCTCTGAATGATCAGTCCATGGTTCCCTCTCGGGCACCAGACTTTTCCTTAAGTATCCAATGTGAAAGACCGGGTGAACACCTGACAATTCCTTCGGCAAGTCCAAATGATAGGACTGATTCTTAACTTTTTCAATGATGCGAAAGGGTCCTACAAATCGAGGAGATAGCTTTCCTTGCTTAACAAATCTTGTAACACCTTTCATCGGAGAAACCTTTAGGTAGACCCAATCATCCTTCTGAAATTCTATCGCTTTGTGACGGCGATCGTCATAGTTCTTTTGTCGATCTTGCGCCGTTTTCATATACTGACGAATGAGCTGGATCTTTTCATTGGTCTCTTGTAGCAAAGCTGGTCCGGTGATACGAGTTTCTCATGTTTCCCTCCAACAAGTTGGAGTCCTACACTTTCTTCCGTACAGGAACTCGAATGGTGTCATTTTGATTGTGAAATGGTAACTATTGTCGTAGGAGAATTCAACCAATGGGAGGTGATCGTCCCAGTTACCACCCAAATCCATGACACAGGATCTGAGTATGTCTTCTATAGTTAAAATCGTCCTTTCACTCTGCCCATCAGACTGGGTCTATAAGCAATACTCATTGCGATACGGGTACCAAGACCATTTTGCAGAGCAGCCCAGAACTTGGAAGTGAATCTACTATCTCGGTCAGAGACAATAGACTTAGGCACACCATGCCTGATGACGATTTCATTCATGTAGATCTGGCCAAGACGATCCAGTGAGTAGGTTTCTCGAATGAGAATGAAGTGAGTAGATTTTGTTAATCGGTCAACAATGACCCAAATGGCATCATGTTGACGACGTGTTTTGGGCAGCTTTGTTAGGAAGTCCATAGTAATATGATCCCACTTCCATTATGGAATACGAAGAGGTTGCGTACTACCATAGGGTTGTTGGTGCTCTGCTTTGACTAGACGACAAGTTCTGCATTTTTCCACAAATTGCCCAACGTCTCTTTTCAGTCGTGGCCACCAGAAATCAGCTTTCAGGTCGTTGTACATCTTTGTGCTTCCAGGGTGAATTGAGAACTTAGATTGATGAGCTTCTTCAAGAATTACTTCTCGCATGTTCCCGAACTTAGGAACCCATATTCAGCCGTAAATACATTTGAGTCCAGTTTCGTCGTCTTGCATTAATGGCAGTTGAATTCTAATATTTTCATCCTTTACATTCTCCTCCTTTAGAGCCTGCAGTTGAGCAGCTCTTACATCGTCTATAATGGTTGACGTCAGAATTGTAGAAGTCAAGGCATAATAGTATGCCTTGCAATATGCTTTTTTACTTAGGGCATCAGCCACTACATTGGCTTTCCCTGGATGATAAAGAATTTCGCAGTCGTAGTCTTTGATAAGCTCCATTGACCTTCTCTGCCTCATATTCAAGTCCTTCTGACTAAATATGTACTTCAAACTTTTGTGAACGGTGTAGAGCTGACACTTGGTTCCGTACAAATAGTGTCTCCATAGTTTGAGAGTGAAAGTCACAGCAGTTAGCTCTAGATCATGAGTAGAGTAATCCTTCTCATGTGGTTTGAGCTGTCTAGAAGGGTGTGCTATGACATTTCCTCTTTGCATCAGAACAGCACCCAAACCCATGCCTGATGGATCTGTGTAGACTTCAAAGTCCTCGTTCCCTTCAGGAAGGGCTAATACTGGTGCTTCACTTAGTAACTCCTTTAGATTATCAAAGGCACTTTGCTGTTCTTCTATCCAAAAGAAGGTTGCATTCTTGCGAGTCAGCTTAGTGAGAGGAACAGCGATTTTAGAGAAGTCTTTGATTAATCGGTGGTAATAACCAGCCAATCCCAGGAAACTGTGAATCTCGGAGGCGTTGCGATGTGATTCCCAGTTCTGGATAGCCTCGATTTTTGCAGGATTAACAACAAACCCAGCACCAGATATCACGTGCCCCAAGAATTGGATCTGAATTTCACGTTGAGAATGTTAACAAAGAGTTTATAATTGAGTATAAGGATCATGAAATTGTTTGGAATGTTAAGACGTACATGCCTCAGCCAGAATTCACATTTCGAGAATTTGGCATAAAGTCGCTCTTTGCGCAGCAACTCTAGCGATTCTCGCAGATGTGTAGCATGATCTTCTTTGGTCTTTGAATAGATGAGAATGTCATCGATGAACAAGATGACAGATTTGTCGAGCATTGGCCGGCAGACTCTATTCATGAGATCCATGAAAGCAGTCGGCGCATTAGTAAGACCAAACGGCATCAGCAGAAACTCGTAGTGTCTGTAACGAGTTCTGAAAGCCGTTTTAGGAATGATGTCTTGATGTACCTTGAGCTGATGATAACCCGAACGAAGATCAATCTTCGAAAAGTAATTTGCGCCTTGTAACTGGTCGAAGAGATCATCAATCCGTGGCAACGGGTATTTGTTTTTGATTGTGACTTTATTGAGTTCTCTGTAGTCGATGCACATTCGCAATGTGCCATCTTTCTTCTCCACAAACAGAACAGGAGCTCCCCAAGGAGATGAACTTGGGCGGATAAAACCTTGGTCAAGGAGCACCTGTAACTGTTTCATCATTTTAGCATTTTTGCAGGAGCTAAGCGATAGGGAGCCTTTGCTATTGGAGCAACTTCGAGAATGAGATCGATACGGAATTCCACTTGACGATCAGGTGGCAATCCCGAGACATCTCCTGGGAAGACATCTGGAAACTCAGAAACAACGGGAATGGCAGAGAGAGATTGAACTTCAGCCTTTGCATCGACAGCGTAGGCTAAGTAAGCTGAACAACCCTTAGCAACGTGCTTTCGGGCTTTTGCAAATGAAATGTGGCACAAGTCGCCTTTGTGTCTGTCACCATATATTCAAATGTCTCGGCCCTCAGGAGTGGTGATCTTAATCATTCTTTTCTTGCAAACAATTTGGGTCTCATTGTGAACCAACCAATCCATACCTAATATAACATCAAACTCCCCGAACTCTATGGGAATTAGAACTATGTTGAATACTACGTATTCTACAAGTAATGTGCAATTCCTATACACTTTATCTGCCTTAACTAACATGTTGCTAGCAGTCTCAATATCAAGTACAAATTCCAGTTTGGAAGTAGGCATATTAAATTGACGAACAAATGAAGTGAAGACAAATGAACGGTTCGCTCCGGAATCAAACAAGATGCGTGCGGGAATTGAGTTTACAAAGAACGTACCAGTGACCACCTCTGGGTCATCTTTTGCTTCTTCAGCTGTGGTTTAGAATGCCCTTGTTGGAGCCCTTTGAGATTGATCCCTGCGAGCAGTGGAAGCTGCAGAAGATCTTGTTGTTGATTGTTGAACACTCTGATCTCGTGGTGGTTTCGGGTAGTCCCTTGCAAAATGGCCAAGTCTGTGGCAGTTGTAGCACGCATCATCTTATCGAGGATCATGCTCCCAGTGATGGCCCTTCTGCCCACAAGAGAAGCAATACATATCTTGTGTCTTGCACTCCCCAGAGTGCGCCTTCCTGCATCGCCTGCAGTCCCTCATTTCAGAACTGGCCGAAAAGGCTTTTCCCTTCTTGGGTGATGAAGATGGTTGATTGGATTGAGGAGAGAATTGGGATGATCCAGACTCCCGCAGCCTTTTTGGCGGCAACGGTTGAGTCGGTGCTGCGGCGGTTGAACAGATGACACATTCTGATAACAAGACAATATGCTCCACATTTCGAGCAGCCTCCAGCAAACCAGCAAACGTTGAATACCGAACCCCACTCATGGTTTGGTGAATCTCATAATCTAAGTCGGCCTCAAACCGGGCTATCTTTCTCTCTTCTGTGTCAACTTTATGAGATGCGAACAAGCTTAAACGGGTGAACTCGACAGCATATTGTGTAACCGTCTTTGTTCCTTGGGTTAGATTTAGAAATTTCGCCTCGAGAAGTCGCTTCTCGTCGGCCGGACAGTACTGCTGAGAAAACACTTCTTTGAATTCATTCTAGGACATGTGTGACACTACCTCCATCGTCAACACATGTGTCATTGCATCCCACCACATAACTACATCCCTTGCAAACATTGCGGTTGCAAACCGGACCATATCCTTTTTAGCGCAGTCGCTGATTCTGAAAGTTCGTTCGGTGGTGGTGATCCACTCCAATGCTCTGACGGCATCTCCAGACCCATCAAAAGTAACAGCTCCGTTACTTTTGAAATCCTTAAACCTACAACCCCTTGCCTTGTTAGAAGACCCAGTGTCTCCTTGTCTTTCCTCTTTATCGTCTTGTTGTTGCTCCTTGTTCTTTCTTTTATCAGCCTTTCTCTTGGCTTCAGCCTCATCTCTGACCCTTAATTGGTCCGCAAATGGCTGAGCCTGCTCAGCCATTCTTTTGGATTGTAGTTCATTGTTCTGTTCCATGAGAGCTTCCATCATCTGGAACATCTGTTGAGGAGTCATGTCGTCTCCTGACATGTTCTCAAATATAACAATTTATATTTAGAACATTTAGTTGTAAGTCCTAAGTGTTTACAGTTACACTTTATTTGTCCTTATGTGCATGTCAATCCTATCTTAGTTCGGATCATTTCCTAGGAGTCCATTCTAATATCATATGCTAAGTTTGAGTCCAAGTCCTCGCGGACACTTGAAACCTCAAACTAATGCTCTGATACAAAACTGTGACGTCCTCATATTTTGATAGTATAATTGAAATCACCAGGATCAACACACAACCCAATTATTAACATGATAATTAAAATTGAACACTTAAATCAGATTTAAGCAGTTCCACACTAAAGCAATAGATATAAGTGTCTACAATGATTAAGGCTAACTATCACAACATCATAACTTGTTTTAAAAATATCAAATCCCAGCCCCAAAGCTATATCGTCCATGTACCAAAGTAGCTTCTAGGACACCGAGATGTAAAATGAATTGCTTAGGAGGAAGGTCCAGCTACACCTTTGCCTTTGCCTGAAAACATTGGGAGTCAACAGTAAGCTAATTTGCTTAGTGAGATAACTGATTATACATTCAACAATTATTTCTTTACAAGCATAGTGTGAAATCTGGCAGTGAAAGCCCATAGTATGTGAAAAACTATGCATTGCAAGCATGGGGTTGGCAGTTCAAATGTTGATCGGGGATGTGCCGAACCTGACCAGGATAACGAGTGGGATGATCAGTACCCGACAATTGCCTGTTGTCAGCCCCAGTCCAGGTCGCATCAAATTGTGAAGTAATGATCATGCAATGTAAGCATGATGTACATAGATGCACTTTAAAATGAACGCTGGCTACATGTGTGTTACATGTCAAGTACGAGTGTGCATTATAACAACAAATCAATCATGAGTGCCAATTGATGTATATGAACAATGTGAACATGCCATTGATTATGTAAAACGTGAATGCAAAGACAATAAATGTTAAATGATAATCTATTACTCATAGTGGTTTGTACAGTGTGTCGTGTCTCTGAATCAATGTGTGTTTGATAACACCACAATGATCTGTCAAGTCAGTGTAATAGTGATTTTATGTCAGTAATTGATAAAAACATAAATTCTGAAAACTAAGTGTAATTGGATCTGAATTCGGACCACATCCGAATTCGGATGGTCCGAAATACTATTGGTCCGAAATAGGGTTGAAGTCCGAATTGGGTATTGGTCCGAAATGGAGTAATGGTCCGAAATGAATGTTGGTCCGAATTAGGCAGGGGTCCGAATTGGGATGAATAGTGCCCGAATTCGGATGGTCCGAATTCGGTTCATCCAATCCGAGTTCATACTTGTATAATTTCCAACATTTTCCATATTTTTGATTTTTGAACTTTTATGCATGTTTTGAGTCTAATATTGCAAATATGAGCTCTATTGTACATTTTTAACTTAAAACATAACACTAATATACCAAATTAACACATCATCATATATCGATGAACACACACACTAAAACACACACAATCCTCAAAATCATACTTAGAGTTCGAATTAGAATCTGAAATTTGGTTTGTTGCTTCACTATCACTCGATTTTAACATAGCAACATAAATCTGTAACATGCATTAACAACTAGAATCAAAATCTTTTGATTCGGTTTACACCGAAACCTAACCAAAATCTCCAAAAAAAAATGCAAGTTTGATTGAATCTTACATCAAAATGATGATTGTAGCAGTCATAGTTCCTTGAATTCGACTTGAATCCAGATTTTGAACACTTGACTTGATATTTTGGTGTTCTTGTTGAAGAATCTGTGAGATAGAGAGAGTGAGATATTGAAAAATGAATGACTTTCCATCTTTTTATTTGATATTTTGGCATATTTGCACATTATACCCCTCAACTTTGTATTTTCTAATTTAACCGATTTTAAATGTCTGGATCGGTTTCTTATGGTTTGCTTGCTCAAAAAACTACAATGAGGATTTCTCCTCATCTTTTCTTATTTTTAAAATTTTGATCAAAATTGAAATAATAACTCCATCAATGTATTAAATTCAGTCTTAAATGGTTTTATTACAAATGATTAAAAATAGGGATGTTACAGTTATTCCGTTAACTAATCGGATGGTGGATTTGTGGGGATGAGTATACACAATGGAAGGTAGGATTGGCGATTGAAATCCATTTATTTGATAGAGTTAATCTTAATCCAAAAGGAATGATCAAATGGCAGGTTATTATATAAGATATTTTTCAATTCAAAGAGGTGTGTGATAATGAACATGTTACATTGATGGCCACCAGTCTACATGGTAGGGCATCAACATGATGTCATGCATATAAATCAAGACTGGATCCTCGATCAACGACACAAACTTAGAAACAGATACATCAAGTAGTCATTCATTTAACCAATCAAGTGGTTGATTTAATTAATCGTTAACATGATGATCATTTTGAGAACTCGTTCAATGTTGACGAATCGGTGAAAAATCTGGTAGAGCGGCTAAGATGGAATCGTGGGGATGATAATAGGCATTATAAGGCCAAACTGAGGATTGAAATTTTAGAACTTTTTGGAGTTAGTCTGAATCTAGAAAGGTTAAACAAATAGATGGCTACTTGACAACATGGTAGGGCATCAACATGGGGTCATGCGTATGAATGAGAATCAGAGCCATGTAGATCATATGATTGTTCAGTTAACCAATCGAATGGTGGATTAGATTAATTGTAGACATGATTAGGACTTTGAGACTCGTTTAATGGTGAAAGTTTGTCCTTAAACGGCTAAGACAGAATCATTGGGATGACAATAGGTATTGGAAGGCCGGATTGATTATTAAAGTCCCACAATTTGATGGACTTAGTCTTAATCAAAAAGGGTTAATCGAATGATTGGATATTGTAGAAGAGCTTTTTCAACTGAAATAGGTGTGTGATAATGAACGTGTATCATTGATGGCCACCAGTTGACATGGTAGAGCCTCAACATGGTGTCTTGCATATGAATGATATTTTGAACCACAATTTACGACATGAAGTGAGAAAAAGATATATTAGGTGGCCGTTGATTTAACCATTCAGATGATGGATTTTGATTATTAATGGATATGATGATGACATTGATAACTTATTTATGGTGACGGTGTGTCATTGAAGAATGTGTGGTAGAGCGGTTAAGATGGAATTGTGGGGGATGACAATAGTTATTGGAAGGAAGGATAAATATATACAGTTGAAATCCTAGAATCTAATGGAGTTAGTCTAAGTCCGGAAGGGTATTTTGAATGGTTGTGTAGGTCCCAACAGGTTTCCCAAGCATGTTAATATAAGCTATAGAGGGGGGGTGAATACAACTAATTTTTTTTCACACACTTTTTCTTAAAGTTTGTATGTATATATTAACAAGTGTTAATTATAAACAGGTTTGGACTGCTGAATAATCCAAAAAGAGATGACAAAAACAACAAATGAACAACTAATCTAAGACTCACTCAGACTAGTTACAATGAATTCACTCACTAAGATGGATTCACTGTTTTACAAGACACAGATAGACAACTTTGAAGTAGAACAGCTTAGACACACTCTTACTATTCTATTCTCAGTTGAAAAGCAGAACTTGCATGCATGAAAACACAATTCTTTTTGCATGTTCTGTGCTTGTGGACGTCTCTCTTGTTTATCTCAAATTCCTTATAAGCTTCTTTATACACTCACTCAGTGAAACTTCCTCATTGGTTGCAGAGTTAGTGGAGTGCCTTTAAAAAAAGGCAAGAATACTTTTCTGCACGTCTGACAAAACAGAAGTTGTCCCTATGTTGCAGAATCTTTGTCTTTTCCTTTTTGTATCTGTTGCATACAACTTTACCTTAAAGAGGAATGTCAACTTTTATTCTTTCCTCTTCATGTATTGCTATTTTGATATAAGAAATGGTCAGTCCCCATTTCAAATATCCTCTTTTTCTTCATGCTTCAGAACAGCTTTGGCAGAACTGGCATCTTCTGATTTTCCACTTTGTCTTGATTTGTAAACTGATCTTCCCGTCAAAGACTTTGCATGATGACATGAAAACAAATTCCATAAAGTGTTAAACCTGTTCACAAAGAATAGGTTCTGTTCACAAAGAACTATACACTTTATTTGGGTCAAAGCTATTCAACAGATATGAACAACTTAGACAGTTTATGCCAAACATGTCCACTAGTTTTGGACAGCTTTGGCATTTTGCCAAATTACAACGAATGTAACAATGTTAAAACTTGTGGGTTTATATTGCAATTCCCTTATTAGGTTTCAATAGGGCATTAAAAAGCCTTAAATTCTTCCCTTAAGTGTATCAAACAGGTTTGTTTAAAAATCTCCCCCTAATATAGAGAACAGATTTGATTGAGACCTTTATGTGCCTAACAATCTCCCACTATTTGCAATACTCAGCCTAAGCTGATTCTATCAACGATCACTATATACTTTTACATTATAGTTTGAAAAAATGAAAATACAACATTAGAGTAAAGTAAAAGATCAGTTTATACATACTGATATTGATTGAAACAACATATGTTTAAACAAGTACAACTAATGTACTGAGAGGAAATACAACAAATGTAAAAAGTACAACTTATGTATAATGAAATTTCAACATTTTTGGACTGTTAAAGTTGGGAGCAAATAATGGTAAGTCTGTCCAACTATTGGACAACTTTCATTCTTCATCCACTCTTAACTTGCAGATGGATCCTATTGTTGTTGTTCCTTAATTCTTCTCTCATACTCCTCATTAGCTTTGAGGAGTTTCTCCTGTTCCAACCCTGCTATCCTTTGTATTCTGGCCTTAATGTCTTCTACTTCATTTCTAAGGTACATAATTCTGGGCCATCAAGTTCTCCTCTTTTATAGTAAGCTGAAAGTTGATCCCATATGATAACTCTCCATCTGGCATGTTTCTTAAAAGCATCAGAGATTCTGAAGGCTATTATTTGTTTGAGACCAGCTTTGTGAAGATCTGAGGCTCTTTGAAAACACATTCTCTTAGACAGCGGATCTACAAAGAATACCCCTTCCTCAGGCTCTTAAATATACTTGCCTTCTTCAGGTTCACCACCTTTAGGCAGGCTATGATTAATCCCTCTTATCTCAACAGCATACATACCCTGCTCAATCATCTCTACCAACTCCTCAAGCTATGTGTCTTTCTTCTGTTTCCTATGCTTGATCTTAGTATCTACTTGTGAAGTAACTTTGATCATTTCTTCTAAAATCAACCCTAGGTCTCTTACCTTCTTCATCAGCTTTTTCACATATGCCTGACAGTTATAGCAGTCTCAGATTTTGAGCCGCTCAGGGAAAATGCAAGCTCTACCCATTCTCTGTATCCCATATTTGCAACATCAGTGGCTTCATAAGCTTCTAATTCCGGTTAAACACTGTGCCTAGTGATTTGAAGCTTCCATTAGTGATTCTTCCTTAAAATGGGAACAGCTTTGGCAATTGTCTCCTTGGCATGTCTTCTGTCAGCTACATCAAAAAACTTTTCTCTTGCCATGTTGTCAAAGTAGAACTTGGACCTTGCTGATGAAAAGATAGAAGACACAAGCTTTGCCTTGGTCACTGAGACCTTTGAACTTTGCTCTTTTCCACCCTCTTTGCCACTTACTGAGTCCTTTGCTGCTTCAACCAGCTTTCTTTGAACTTCCAAGGCATACATTTTAATTTTCTTGCCTCCTTGGCAGCAACGGCTCGAGCAGCTTTCACAGAGGCTACTTCCTTCTTCTCTCTTTCAAGACTCTCAGCCTGCTCTTGTTTCCACTTATCATAATTCTCCCGTGGAATATTCGTCTCTTTGGCTTAAGCCTTTTCAAACTTTAGTTGAAGGAGCTTTTGGGCATCAGTGTCCACAACAGCTTTCCCATTACCTTTGGCTGCTTTGGACAGGGCTATTTCAGCTTCCTCTTCTTCTTCCTCAAAGGTTTCCAGGAGTAGTTGTCTTCTTTTTGATAGGCCTGTCCCCAAGAATAGACTCTCCCCCCTTAGATGGTGCAGGGCTTGGAGATCTAACCTGTGTAGGCTCAGCAGCTTTGTCAGAAACTGTGGAAGTACCTGCAGCATCACCAGTTTATATATGACCTGCTGCTTGGCCAACCGAAGTTGATTTATCCTTAGAGGGAGATGAAAATTTCTCCTCCTTTGACTTTGTCTTCGAGGAAGATTTCTTTCCCTCTAAGAAGGAGATGGCACAGAGACTTCAACACCAGGTCTGCCTGAGGGAACGAATCTAACAGGCTTGGCTACAGCAGTTTTGGGAATAGGTTTTGAACCAACCAGGCTATGCACTAAGAAAGCCAGGTTGTCCTTCACCTTTACTAACTGGGTGAGACAAGTTTCAAGGGAAGAGGACTAGGAGATGGCAAAGGTTGAAAATTGGGAGATGGCAGCCCTGTCTGTATCATTGAACATCAGACTTTGAAGCTGTGCAAGAGTTAGTTCAATGGATTCTTGCATATGGTCCAAGTTTGCTGCCATAAAGTTTGACAGGGATATCATTAAGGTATTTAGGAGGCCAAGGTGGAGGGTAGTGTGGTAGAGCATGTTTCAGCAATGCTTGACAGTTATTGGGAAATAGCTGCCAGGTTGGACACAGAGTCTTGTCGTTGAGATAGAAGAGAGGAAAGTGAGGATGATAGTTGTTGCAGTTGTGCACTGAGTGCATGCAGCTGAGAGTAGTAATCAGGTTGTGGAGACGATGTTGATAAGGATGACTTGAACGAATCTAGAAATCCAGCAAGTTATGCAGACACAGAGTCTACAATTGTGGATGGAAACGTAGTCATAGAGGTTTCTAAAGAACTAACTTTGTTGGACAGCACAGAAAGTTGTTCCTTCAAATAAAGATCTTTGGGTGATGGAGGCGTATGGGTGGATTGTTTTGATTGTGTTGATTGAGATGAAGGAGATGTTGATGATGGAGGAGTTTGTGGTTCACTGGTTAATGGTAGAGGCACATTAGAGAGAAGCTCCATGGCCTGGGCAAAAGTTAGGTGACCCGATTTTGATGGGTCAAGAATACCTTCAGCAGTGGCTAAAGATGCTTCATGAGGTGAAGTGACAGGAGATGATTGTCTTTCAGATGCCACTGGTATTGGGACACCTTCATCAAGACCAGGGGTGGTTCTCTTACTAGTGCCTTGGTTTTCAGGGACCTCTCATGGGGAGAGGAGGTGTACATTTCAACATCATCAGTAGTGAAGCCTAATGATGGAATTTGAATTTGGGGAATAGCGTCACCAAAGGGATGTTCTGTACCCTGAGGCTCATCAGCTTGGGGAGTTGGTCCTTCAGCAGCTGTTGGGGATGAAACAGCTACATCATGAGGAGCAGAAGTGGAAGGCTGATTTGCTGCTTGGCTTGTACCAGCAGTTTTGACAATTTGTGAGACTCAAGGTGTGAAGAAGAATTATGAGAGGGAGACTGTGTGGACTCAATATGGAGTGGAAAATGCTCCTGTCTTTCAATATCCCCAACCTCTAGAGATGAAGGGATAGTTCATGTTGATGTCTCCTTTTGTACAACTGGTTCCTGTTGTGAAGAACCAGAGGGCTCAGGCTGGAGTGAGGCAGGCTACATAGAGGCTGCTCCTTCTCCCATAGTAGAAGACGGAATTACAGCAGAGGTTGCCTCTTTTTCAACTGACTCCTTTTGAGAGGGGTCAGCGGGGCTGTCTTCAGTGGGTATGTTCGTAGTTTTCTTCCTGGCTAAGGACTTTCTCCTTTGCGAGGAATACATGATGCGAGAAGATGGAGAGGTAGGAGGTAGTTGTGTTTGGACTAGTGAAGAGACTGGCAAGAAACAGATGGTGGAACCTATTCCATAGTCTTAGTGGCCACAGAGACACTAGCCACAAAGGCTTCAAGTTCAATAGATGAACCAGGGTGTCCAGCCTGCTCCCCCTCAGCCACTGAGGTTGAGGGTGCAGACTTTGATGTTTTGGTCTTCTTGGTGACAGGCTCAACTTCACTAGACTTTAAAGCACATTTTTCCTCTTTAGTCCATCATTTGGATTTTCCTGGATTCACCTCCTAAGTAGAAGGTCCTTCCACCAAACCAAGTAACCTCCTCATTGGTGTTGCAAGAGGAGGATCATCAGTAGAGATTGGAGTGTGAAATATCTTGTTTCCAATGATAGTAAACACCATAGTTTTAAGAAATGGTTCGGAGTCGTAGAGATGATCACCACAAAGATGTTTGAAGCTTAAGCTCAGAAGTCTGGTGTATCTAATAGCTGGGGGACGTTGTTCAAGTTCCACAAAGGACCTCAGATTGGAGAATATCCACTTAGCCATATTCAAACTGGTTCCATCCACAAAGTATAGTGCTACTTTTTTATCATCACGACTCAGCTTATCAAATGAACCGACATTGCAGCCTAGACTGATCACCACAGAGGCGAAGAGAAAGCTGTAAGTTGGTGCAAGCTCCCTTCTGAAAAAAGTGGCACCGACCATTGGTGTTGATACACCACAGCAGCGTAGCAAATTTGCCATTTGTTCATTCTCTGGATGTGGCTTATCATACTTTTCAGCAGCAGGAAGATGAAGCATCTCCTGTAGAAGAGCAGTAGTTATCTCAACATTATGAGTGTTGTTGAGAATATTCCCCCTAATGGTTTTGGTAGCAGGGTCGTACAAACAGGTATACCAAAACTTATAAACCATCTTCTGATTCATAACACCAAGGGTGGCTGTCATGGCATAGTGAAGAGGATGAACTTTCAAAAACTCAACCATCTGGTCATACTCTTTCCCGACATAGTTTTTGGGAATGTTGAGATTGGCCACATGGTTGGTTTGATGGTTAACATGTTGGTGACGAATGGATGTTTGACAATATCATCACTAACGAATGCAGGAATGAAGGGGGTGTTGTATGCTATCTTTAGAGTAGGAGATGATGCACGATTTTTGGACACAAAGTCTTTTAGGGTTTTTCAGAGGGTTTTTTTTTGCAGTAGGGAAGAAGAAGAAGATGATGAAACAATGAAGTGGGTATTTATAATATTTGAATGTGAGATAGTGGGAGAGAAAAGATTTTGGGCGGTTGATTTGAAATATGATGACTAACAGGAAACAGAATGGTTTGCCACGTCAGCACGTTTGTAAGACCAACTTGACCTTTTTCTCCACTTACACACGTAACACACATTATCCGCAGGCAATTAAGATAAATAAATACATAATTTAAGTAACTTAAATGTCAAGTAATGTTAATTAAAAGTTGATGTCCAAAGCTGTTGTTCAAACCTATGATGAAAGTATTTCATCCAAAGCTGATCATTCTGTAACTTGTCTGTTCAAACATGTGCAGTTATATGAGAACATGTTTCAATGTGAAACCTGTTCAATAGCTGAACAGATTACCAAGCTTTGCCTTGTATCACGGAATATAGAATGAGCAGGTTTCAGGTTTAGACAATAGAACAGGTTTGAGAGAAAAACTTAGTTTTCAAAAAACTTGTTATTTAGGCAAACCTGTTACTTGTCAAACCTGTTCAAATCTCAATAAACATGCTAAGTACAGAGCAGATGAAACCTGTTCTGTCAAAGCTGTTTTGCAAGATTTTTTCAGATTTGATCAAGTAGTCTTAGAACATCAATGACACTTTGTCGTTTTATTTAACATTCCTTGCATACAAGGGAATTAAACCTATTTTCATCCAAAGGTTTGGTGAAATTATCTGCTAGCTGTTCTTCTGTGGGAACAAAAGTTACCTTCACATTACCTTTTTGGATGTGATCTCTGATGAAGTGATGTCTGACCTCAATATGCTTGGTTCTAGAGTCGAAGACAGGGTTGTTGGATATGGCTATGGCACTTGTATTGTCACACAGCAGCGTCCAGCAGCGATATATTCAGCTTCAGCAGTAGAAGTAGAAACAGAATTGTGCTTCCTGCTACACCAACTGATCAAAGTTCCACCAAGAAGTTGACATCCACCTGTTGTGCTCTTTCTGTCTAGCCTGCAACCTGCAAAATCTGAATCCAAATATCCAATTAGATCAAGGCTTGAGTCTTTGGGAAACCAAAGACCCAAACCTGGTGTACCCTTTAGGTATCTGAAGATTCTTTTTATAGCAGCTAGATGTGATTCTTTTGGATCAACATGAAACCTAGCACATAATCTTGAAGTTCAAAGAAAGTTAACACGGTGTAAGACGATAAGTCTATGCGTTTGAAATTTACTAAGGCAGGTAGTCATACTACATATCATCAAACACAGATTTATAGTTAAACTTAATTTTTCATTAGAAATGGCTTGATACATAATCTTTTACAATATAGGATCGGGGTTCCCCAAAAAATTTTCAAGCCTACTTAACTACAAGATACACTAAGAAGAAAATACAAACACTACATATATAATGATAGATGAGGCACTAGGTATGAGATGCCTCCGGGGTTTCCCCATATTCCAGAGCGTTGAGTCGTTGGGTTGGCTCTACATTACGGGCTTCGCACTCTGCTAGGCGCTGTCGCAATATGTCGATTCTGTCTTGTTGAATCGCCTGAATATTCTGGTTGGCCCAATATATATTGGTGTTTTGGATTTCCTCTCGCTCGATCCTTGCAGTGATCTCCCAGACCTCTTGGCTAAGCTGACTAAAGTGGAGGTCGTGTCGGGCGGTCCTTGCCACCAACAGAGGCACGGTTTGCTGAGTTGGCTCTTGGGTAAGTGGTGGCACTTGCTCAGTGGATGGTCCCCTGACCTCCAAGTGGCTGGGGATTCCCTTCTCATGTCTCCACTCTTGGAGAGTGTGAGGCATCCATTTCCACTTTCGTGTGTTAACCCGTCGCCGTTGCAACGGGCTTGGCTGGGAGGTAGGAAATGGGATAGACTCCCATTGTGTCATTCTTACCCTTTTTCTGGGTGTGCACAGCATTAGTGGTTCATTGGGGTGGTTTCGGAATGGGGTATATGATGGAACACGTGGTGGTGGTGGAGGAATGATTGGTGCTGCGGTACTAGAGTTTCCCTCCTCGTGTTCGGAAGGGTCTTCTACTTCGTCGATCGGATCTTGGTGGTCTTCCGATTCAAAGTAAAATTTGGTGTCATCCTGGTCCATTGGTGTATATTCGTCCTTGGAATCAGAAATGATAATAACGAATGCTTCTCCCATTTGACAATCGATTTCAAGCTGTGACTATTGATTTTATTTAAAATGACATGCATTATTGCTCATTTCTACTTTATGATTTAGTTGGTTTGCTTTTTCTTGATTCAGGCTGAAAATCAAAAGACTTTCAATATCTAATCCTCGAGAAATGTGATAGTCGACTAGTTTTTATTTAGGACGATGTAAAGTTTGGACAAAAATTCCATGTCATTTTTTAATTATGTCACGATATACAACTTATAATTAATGTAATGGAATTACTTTTTTGTTCATATTATATAACTTTTATTCTTTTTTGTTTATAAAAAATTTAAATAATTAAATAAATAAAATAATTAATTATTAAGCATTTAGTGACTGAAAATTAAGTCACTAAAAATCTTTTTGATCCTAGTGTGACTAAAGCATTCAGTAGGTAAATCAAAGAAGATGAATCGATACAATTTGCAAAGCACCCTATACCTACTGAAAATATAAGTCAATAAAAGTATCCACCTTTTACTGACTGAACTTTTGTGTAAATATAGACTTTTAGCAACTTTGAAATTTATTTCAGAAGGAAAAAGTCAAAAGTAAATTAATGACTTATCGATTTCCCAGTATTAATCAGCACACGTGAATAATTTCAGCAATATTCAAAGCAAAGAGAATAGAAACACTCAATGATTGCAAGAATAAACATGAACACAATGTCAGAGAGAATATAGAAATTGTGGCGGCTGCAAAATGTATTTCCGTGAATGTGTGTGTGGAAAACCCTAGGTGGGGTTTCCCTTTACATCATTTAATTGAAGTTTCAATGAATTACAATCTAGTCCCTCTACTTCTAAAATAGCAAAACAAGTAAATAGAAAGACAAAAAAATAAATTACAAGGTAGTAAACCAAAATAAATATTACAAAATAATTCACAAGATCGAAATTTCATATCTAACATGACTAATTAAATTATGCGTCACTTAAATGTAGTAATTTATGTAAGTTATATCATCTTAAATGTTAATTAAAACATGTTTATGAAAAAAATTTTAAAAAGTTGATTTATAGGTAGTAGCTTTTGATGTAGTGCATAACGAGTTGTACTTTCTCAAACTATATTTTATATATATACACAAACAAATCATTGAGAAAAAGGCTTCGCTTGTGTCTTACTAACAAATATGCCTTCGAAAACATCCATCATGCAAACAAACGTTGAAAACAAGTAAAGACGTTTGAAACAAACAGATAATTGATAAATATATGAATAAAATTTATCATACAACAAATAATGATTGCCTTTTGAATTATTCAAAACTTGAAGACATTAATAATTACGAATCATAAAATGCCTAATGGAACAGTTCCCACTTCCCATGAAAAGAAATTTACTCGACATAAAAAAATAAAAACAATATAATATCCTTAATTTGCCTTTAAAATTAATTCGAAATCGTATTTATATTGATTTTATATATAAGCAATCTCCATCAGGCTCAAGACCATCCTCGATCATTGCATACCCTTGACAATCTAATACTGTATCTCAACCATTCTTGAAGTAAAACCTACAATATATCCATATATGTAATACCGATTCTTAATAATAATAAAAATTAAAGAAAAAACCAAAGAGACAGACTAGCTTGAGTATAACAAAATGAGTATATATATACATACTATACGGTATTTAAATGCATGTTAACTATCATAAGGATTTATGATGCAAGTATGCTCCTTTGTTTACCAAAATCACCTCTTTACAGATCGTTGAAGTAATGAAGTTGAGAATCCTTCATATACACATATATATAAAAAAGTATTTATAAAATTGTTTTTTCATCTGTTGTGCAAGGGATTTGGACCTGTATGGATCTTTCTCTTGTCATCACCAAAACCTGCACCATTTTCTTCATCTTGTTCTTCATCTTTCTGGCAGTCTTGATCAACATTTGTACATTCAACATGATGATCATGATGATGATGATGTTCATGATGAGAAATGTTGTATGTAGTTGTTGAAGATGAAGAAGCAGACCCTTGAATAAAACTTATAAATTGTAAGTGTAGCAATAGTAAGAAGAGGAGAGTGAAACAGATATATGCTTTCTTTTGACTTCTCATATCTCTTGGGTTTTGGGGTAAAGAAACGAGGAGTGCTGTGGAAATTCTTAGAAAAGATAGAACTTTTTATGGTTTCTTGAATTCTTAGTTGTATCCAACTTTGGAAGCTTGATCAGCTCTGAAACTTGAGAGAGAGAGAGAGAGAGAGAGAGAGAGAGAGAGAGAGAGAGAGAGAGAGAGAGAGAGAGAGAGAGAGAGAGCATTGGGTGTGGCACATTGAGTCTATTGATAGTTTGGCTTCCGTGAAGGTGTTGACTCTTGAATACTTAAATTTGCACACCGAAATCACTGTACAAAAAAGACAAGGAACGAGGGAACAAAATCAATGGAAGTTAAAAGTAATCTGTACATTAATCATTCCTCACTTATAACATTCAGTGAAATAGAATAGCTTTCACATAGTTTATTTATTGATTAGTTATATAAACGTAGTAATTTTTATTTTTTAAAGTAAGTTTTCAATGTTTTAACTTCATTAAAAAGCATTCTGATCGAATTTCCGGCCACCATCTCCCCCTCTCTCTTTCTCGGATTGCAAGACCACACCACCACCGCCGCATGCATCGACAACCACCACCGTCGGCAACCACCATGCCACTCTCCCTCTCCCTCGGCAACCACCACCGTCGCATGCCGCCTCCATGATGATGAACGCGATGATGAACGATGAACAACGATGACGATCGATGAACGATGATGATAAAAGACGAACGATAACCTTCTCTATACATATATTGATGAACTATGAACGAAGATGAAGATTAACACGATACATAGATGAACGATGACACGATGCATAGATGAATTTCTGTATTTTTTTAATGTGTCTTTTTTGAACCCGATGCATATATGAACATTTGAACGATGAAATGCATAGAACTCCATCATTTTTGTAAAATCGTGTTTCATGCCATTCATACATCAACAAACACAATCTTATGAACAATTATCACATAACACATAAATCTGAATGCTTGATTAAAGAGAGAAAGAATATTACAATATGATGTTCTTCATTTCTTGTTCAACACTCACTACTACAAAATGGGCCTATTGCAACCTTTTGAAAGCAACTTTTATATAATTAGTTGCATTTGATTCTAAAGCAAGTTAAAAAAATAAAGGTTGCATTAGAAGATCTAGTGCAACCTTTAACTTAAAAGGTTACAAATTTGATTGAAAATGGCAACCTTTATAAGAAATGTTGCATTTATTATAGGTTAAAAGTAACATTTATTTAAAAAGGTTGCATATGTCTAAAACAAATGCAACTTTTTTTCAAAAAGTTACATCTAAAATGTGATTGTAATTTTTTTTTTATTTTTTCTTTAAAATAAAATATATAACTATTTACATTGTCAACATTTTCATTTGACAAATATTATTTATTACTAATCTATTTAATCTAAATATTAATCTAAATAATTTCATCATTAAAATATTATAATTATAATTATTTTATTTATATATAAGTACTATTCTAAAATTTTTATAAATTTAACCTAATTAGTAATCTACTGCATTTTGTAATTTCATTCACAATAAAATAAAAGGTTTAGAAAAAATTCAAATTTTAAAAAGATGAAATGTAATAAAAAAAACTATAAGAATTCTAAGATATTATAAAAAAAAAATCTAACATTTCCCCCAAACCATCCCTTCAATTCATTTCTCCTCCCACTCTGTGAAAAAAAAAAACCCTACAACGATTTCTCTCCTTCACTCCTCCATCAACGTTGTTCCATCCATCACTCCTCCAGACGATTTCTTCTCCTTCAAATCTCCATCGACGATTGTCTTCTCCTTCACATCTCCATCTGCGGCTCCTTCTAATTTCTCCGGCAGTTGCTATGCGATTTCTTCTCCTTCAAATCTCCTTCGGCGACGGCTTCATAGTTATGACAGGTATGTTATCTCTCTTTTTCTCTTGTTTTTTTGTTCAAAAGGCTGCAAATAAATAGCAGTAACAACTTGTATATTATGGTCTCGGCGTTAAATAGCTGTAACAGCTTGTATGAACATTTGATTTTAGCTTTGTGGAAGATGAATCTTGTTACAACTGTAACAGAGTGTGCTTAATTTGATATTAAGAAAGTGTGATTGAAGGTTGTGGAAGATGAAACTTGTTAATAGTTGTCAACATGCTTTGTTTTTGGACAGTGTTGTTATTAACAGGTGTGTGTTTAATAGTGAAGGAATCGTTTTTGTTGCCAAATGGTTATTTTTACCCCCCGTATTTTTTTAGTCTTACCTTTGAGTTTCATGAAATCTATGTGTTGAATGTGGCCAGCTTCTTGTTATTTCTCACCTTGCAAGAAAGCTGGGGCAACTTTTTTCTATCTTGGCATGAAGTTTGGTTGATAAATGTTGTTCAAAGTTAATTGAAGGCCAAACAAAAGCCATATATTGTGACTTGTTTGAGATCGAATTAATGGTTTTTAGGTTCAATTAAGTATACGACTGAATTGTGTGATCTAATACATCCATCCTCCTCCCCTTTGGTGTTTATCACCTTCCTTCCCTGTATGTGGCTTGATATGGTTTTAACCAGCTGGGACATTTATATAAGTATAAGAGATGTAATTTGTGATTTGTGGTTTTAACCAACTGGGACTCATAATTTAACTAATAATAGGATTTACTATGACAGTTTCTTATGATTTGTGAGTAGTCTATTACATGTACTTGCTCGACTTGAATTAAAATGTTTGAAGGCCTAAACCTAATTTAAGTTCTATGGTTAAAAATCAAGGAATATCATAGATTATGATAATGGACATGACATTTATACTTCGCTATTTATGATTTATGCCTAAAAAAACATGCCTTTGAATATGTTTAAGACTACTTTGATGTTCCATGTATAATCACATACTTTTATTTGATGCCTATAAGTAGATATATATATATATATATATATATATATATATATATATATATATATATATATATATATATATATATATATATATATATATATATATATATATATATATGGACTGCTGCTACCTTATTAACTAAACACACTCCACAAAGTACTTGAACTTATTAAACATGTATATTTGTATTTGATTCTGAAACTGCTGTTGTATTCTTTTCAGTCCAAGAATTACAAACAAATACATAAATGCTCATATATTTGAATGTATGTACCATGTTGCTGATTTTTATTCTTTTTTTTCCAGCACTCAAAACACACACAAGACTTAACAAAATACACACAAAACTTAATAATTTATATTGTTGTTATTGTTGCGATGTTGATGCCCGTTGTTACACACACACACATTCACTCTGTTTGTTAATGTACACAAGTGTCACACACACACACACACACACATATCGGCATCTGTTTATGCACACTCTGCACAACACACTATGCACAGTGCACGCGCGCACACACACACACACAATGTTGTTGTACATATAGAGTATATATATAGGTGAATTATTGGTGAAACTTGGTTGCTGTTACTTTTAGTTTTCATGCCCATTCCATCACACATTCTGTGATAATTGAATAATTGTTGCTGTAGTAGGATGCTAAATGTACACACACACACACACACACACATCAGGGATTTACTTTTATCTTAGCTTTCTATATGGAATTAAAGAGAATGGTTGCTGTTGTACAAATATATACATTCGAGATTCACTTCCAAGTGAATCTTGGAAGTTTTGCAACACAACATATAAGAGACTTAGAGTTAACTTAGTTTAATTGTGGCTGTGGGCTGCGGATGTTACTCACAAAAACACATCCAAGACTTATGTTGTTGCTACTGATTCTGTTTCAACCATGTAATAGAACTATTAGGTGCTCCTGCTGGACTGTTTAGGGCGATTTTATGCAGCTAATATGAACCACAAACACGTTAATATGAACCACAAACATTCAAGGTTTAAAAGAATGCCAAAGCTGAAGGCCATTTGGACTTCTTAGCCTCATCTTTTCGGCTAAAAACAGAAAGAACCAATCTGGACAACACATTTATAAGTCTTAGAACTTTAAATTAAACTTTTTGATTTAAGCTCTAAAAATGCAAACATAATCACTTGATAACCAAATGTATACATGCATGCTTTCAGTTTCAGGTTTATAACACTAATCTTTGTCCAATTTTGATGTTTTGATGATAGTTTTGTGTTCATGAAGTCCAAAGAAACCGTGGGTTTCATATTCACACATTTAGGATTGATATAAAATAAACTTACCTTGAATCTTTGTAGAATATTGATACTTGGAACTTGTTCGATTGATTCTTGTCTTTTATTTGCAAGATTGATGATAAATTTGATGAACTTGAAATGGATTTGAAGGAGACGTAGCTTTAGTTTGAAATTCATATAATGAGAGAATATGCATCAATTTGGGGTATTTATTTACTAAAGTTTGGTCATTTGTTCATTTACACCCCTAAACTTAACTTTCTTTTAAATTTAGCATCACCTAAAGATAATTATTTATCTATTAAAATCTCTGGTTTTAGCTCGTTTGGGGACCCTCTTCTAGTTTTGTTTGTAAGTCACTACCCAATGCACCCTCTTCTAGTTTTGTTTCTGGTAGCATAGATTGATATACTAAATGTGATTCACCGAGTGCATGTTCCATCACATGAGCCTTTCTTTACCGTATACGTTTAGCTTGGAAGAAGATAAACATCTTGGAAATGATGATAACTTGAATCAAAGATGTTGGACCTTGGAAAGGTAGGTTTGTTCAAAATCAAGCTTAATTGTTATTTAATCAATCCAATTAGTAAACTAACTGTGTACGCACATGTTTTTCTTTTCCTCTATATATATGACTTGAAATATGAGATAACAGAAACGTAAAGGCTTGTAATCTAAGCACACTTCAGATTACTTCATAGATTTGTTCTTTTCATATGTATAAATTAATTATATTTATATTTTGTTATAAAATTATAGTTGTGTTAGTTGGGCTTGCAATATTTTGTGTATACATACAACACACACACATTTGCTTAGTTAGTTTGTTGATGTATCAGGATAACCCATAACTGATCACTTAAATCCCATGTTGGTGTTTGTTTGGAAGAAGATATTGAGAACCAACGAGATAAAATAGTTGAAGATGCGATGAAGAAGCTTATGGAAAAATTGCCTCTTCAAGTTTGTGAGTTTCTAGCATGAGTTATCGTCTATGTTTGGTTCAAGGTATGATGTCATTACGATCATGACAAGTATAATTATTTCATCAGTTTGATTATTTTGGTTTGAGTTAGTTACTTATTATTATTTATGTGTGCAGGCAACTTTGTTTTGGGATATCGATATATATATGAAGACCGGTGTTTTCTTGGAGGATTTAGATACCTTTTGTCATTATAATTAAGAGTTATTAGATGGAATATTGTGTTTTGAGATTATTGTGTAATTGGTGAAAGATTTCGATACCTTTTAATTATTGTAATCGACATTTTTTGAAATAGTGATGCTTATTAATTGTATTCGTGTAATAAAAGGTTGTACTTTTTGTAATTAAATTCATAAATGTTGCATTTAATAATAAAAAAGTTGCATTTGAATGTAAAAAAAGGTTGTATTTGAGCATAAAAAGGTTGCATTTGAGCATAAAAGGTTGCATTTGAGTTTAAAAATAGTTGTATGTTAATGTGAAAATGTTGCATTTGAAAATAAAAAAAGTTGCATTTGAGTTTGAGAAAGGTTGCATTTGATGTAAAAAAAGTTGCATTTGAGTGTGAAAAAAGTTGCATTTGCTTGTAAAAAAGTTGCATTAAGTATAAAAAGGTTGCATTTTAAAAAAGGTTGCATATTTATGATTAATGCAACTCTTTCAAAAAAGGTTGCATATTCTACCAAAAAGGTTACTTTAGACCTAATGCAAGAGGACATAATGCAACTCTTGCTAAAAGGTTACTTTAGGCATAATGCAACTTTTTGTAGGCCTAATGCAAGATTTTGCCAAGGTTGCAATAGGCTTGTTTTGTTGTAGTGACTCTCTAATCTGATTTGTGATGCATGTATGGGTGTACTCTTCTGAGCATACGTACATCAACAGTACACATGCACCTCTTTTTATACTCAATACACAAGCTTCGAGTATATACAATCCTACCCCTATACTATTGACTATTTACACTAAAACCCCTAGACTTATTAACAATATAAATGATTTCAGCTCTATTTAATATTTATACCTAACAATCTCCCCCTTAGAGATGAAATCAATTATTACAATTACAATGCAAAGTCGGGATCTATTCTCTTTTCTCTTTTCTTCAGATTATTCAAAAACTCTGAATCTTCAAACCCTGAACACTTAATAATAATATTAATTTCACCTCTATAAATGTTCCCAACAGTCTCCTCCTTAGAGATGAAATCAATTATCCAATTAAAGTTCATTTCAGGGATCTTCAGCAATATTTTCTTGATTCTTTTCTTCAATCTTCTTCTTTCCTTTGATCTCTAAATCTTCTGGTCTTCACTTGTCTCTCTCTGATCTTCAAGCCTGTTTATCTCTGATCTTCTCTTTAAACACACTCCCCCTTGAATCATGAATAGCTTTTTAATTCTCTCTCTTTATCAATTGTCTTGATATGATGTCGCAATTGTCTTCTGGTCTTCACTTGTCTCTCTTTGATCTTCAAGCCTCTTTATCTCTAATATTCTCTTTAAACACACTCCCCCTGAATCATGAACAACTTTTTAATTCTCTCTCTTTATCAATTGTCTTGATATGATGTAGCAATTGTCTTCAGTTGACTTCAAACTACTCAATAGTTGTCTCTGAACTCTAGTTTTTCTCCCCCTCATGATGATCATAAGAAATATGAACATCATGTAAAATATTCAGAGACATTTATGCATTGAAGTTACAGTAGATGAAATACAAGAACAATTTACAATTTCAGAAGTATTACAAATTTACTTTCTCTCCCTCAAACTGATATCCACTCTCCCTAAACTAAACAAATTTATCTCACTCCCCCTCAAATGAATACTCTTTTACAATGAAACAAAGCTTTTCAACTTTGGGGAATGAAACAAATTCATGAAATAACGAGTCCAGGTCCATATAGGATTTCTGTTTGCACAATAGACATAATCTATGTGGCCTACGTTCAGTGCTAGCGTGATGTTAACACTGGTAGGATTTCCAAATAGTCATCGTGAAATCCTTTGTCATGAAAGAATCACACTTATTTGTTCCGGTTAGTCACTCTGGACTAGCAGTTTATAATCACGCAGACTGTTAGACTCGATGTGTCCTAAAAGTGTATATATTCAGCTCTAGACACAATATGCATCAAATGAAGTTGGAGACCGGAGCAAATGTCTTCCTTGTTTCAATATCAATAATATCCAAATGATATATCGATAGAAATGTGCAATATCTCCGTGATTATTGAAACAGAAATCTTTTGAGAGATAACTGAGTAGTTGGTTGGGTTAAGTGCATGCGTTACTGGGTCCATGACGTCTTTTTCAATATCAAGTCGCCTAGGGCTTGATAGATTGTAACATCCCATTTTCGAGATAATTGTGTGTAATTATTTTAGTGGATATTTAAATAATTAATTTCGTGTTGGACCAATGAGATCCCGAGTAGTGGATTGATATGTGTCGGGTTATGAGTTACGTGTCTCCGAGCTAATAATTAGAGGATTAATTATCTCCTTGAGTTCGTGGAGTTAAATGGGTTAATTTGATATCAATATTGAAAAAGTGATATCGGGTTCGGATTTAGCGGGTTCGGAACCTACTTAATTGAGAAATTGGATATGTACGTATATGTGGCCTTATCCTTTCATTTCCCTTATCAAATTCTCAAAACCCCTAAAGTGTGTGTGTGTGTGAATTAGTGAGGAGCTGCAGCAGAGAAGCTTCAATCCTTGAAATTTGGGTGCTGGAAATTTGTGTTCCTCATCACCTTCTTCTTCTCTTTGAGTTCTTGAAGTGCTCAAGGTACGATTTTGTGGTTTTAGTGGCTAAATCTTGAGTTGTGTATATGATATATGATGGAATTGGTTTCTGGAAGTGTATGGGTTGTATATGCTTGAGTTTTGTGTGTATTCCTTGCTAAAATTGAGTATGGAGGGTAAAAACCCTCTGGTTCGGCTATGGAGTTCGAAGGGCAGGGATGTTGCTGTCTGGGATTTTGGGATATTGTTGGATTGAATTATTTGGGATTTTGGGTCTCGATAGGGATCCCGTAAAAGAGTTTCGGGGCTCGACTGTCCGTTCGGGAATATGTTTCGGGTTTAGTTTAATTGTGATAATTGTGTTGGATTTTATTTGAGATTGTTGAGTTGGGTTTGAATTAAGTTTCCGGGGTACCGTTGGGTCGTTTTGAGTTTGAGTCGGGTTTATGTTCATTATGAGTTTGCGATATGTGTTCGTGGGATTTGTATTAACAAGTGGGATCCGTGTGTAATTTCAGGGACGAGTCAGCGAATCGAGCCGAGTCAGAGATTCCGGGATTAGTGAGTCGACCAGGTGAGTACCCGAGTTCTTTTCTAAACCGCGGGACCGTTTTACGAGTCATAAATGTGTAGCTAGCTTCGTGTATGTGTATATTGTGTATTGTGAATGAGGCAGGGACGTGGGCGCCAGGTATGATTCTATTTCCCACATATGTGATATATGTGTGCATGAGATGAGATCCAGTCCGGGGGTCCGTGATGAGTTCCATACGGACGGTGATTCGCGATGTGAGATCGCGTGGGTTGACTGTCCCTAACAGTCCTTGGAGCGTGTATACACGGCAGGGCCTGTAGCCGGTTCGCGCCCGTGCTACAGGGTTGTGGCTAACCACCGGTGCGCACGGTCGTTAGCTGGGGAGGAGTCCCCTTCAGTGATATTGTGTGCAGGGCCTCGGATCTCATGCTGAGTGTTCATACCTGCTTTATACTGCTGATTGCCAGAGACAGAGATTGAGCTTGTGTTGTGTGTATGTGCTACGTGTTCGCATGCTATGTGTTCACTGTGCAGAGTCTAACCCTCGAGTACTCACGAGCTTTCGAGCTTACGTATTCGAGTCTTCCGTGTTCAGGGTTTCAGTGAAGAGTTCAGTAGCTGGGCTTGTTGATCAGAGACTCGCCGTTATGTGAAGACTGTTGTAGCTGCCTTTGTCATCAATTATGTTAGTGTTTGTGTCTTATGGGATATTGTTAATCAGTGAATGATGTGTAAACAGTGTTTATGTAAAAGTTTTAAATTATCAGTGAATTCTGTTTATCCTGTGACATGTGTTTAATAGAGCATTGCGATGCTGCCACCTGTGTATTGTAATGACGTGGCATTTCCGGGATCGGGGAGGGTGTTACAGCATGGTATCAGAGCTTGTGGTTTGAAGTCTGAGTATCAATTAGTGGATGCTTAACTTAAACCTTGTTCCGATCCGTGGGGGATCCATTGCGACTGATTCTAGTGGAATTAATTAACCTGGCTTAGTGTATAACGCTGGGTGACCTATCTATGGTTCTCAATTGTTTTGGTTTGTGCAGATAGTTATGGCAGATCAGGGCGAGGGATCCGGCGCGGGTAAGTTGCCAGAGGACGAGTTTATTCGCAAGTCAGAGCTTCTGGGGGTATTGACTGAGTTTTACAGACAGCAAAGAGAACAGGAGCGGGAGCAGGATCAGGGTATGGGATCACGTGCTGGGGGTGGTCAGGATACGGGTACGGGTGCCTCTTCATCTATGTCTCGGCGAGGGGGTTCGTTCAAGGATTTCATGACCGGGAATCCGCCAGAGTTTAGAGGCGGGGGTGAGCCAGGGATGGCTATGGCATGGGAGCGTGAGGTGGAGGCTGCCTTTAGAGTTGCGCACGTGGAGCCGAGAGATATGGTCGGTTATGCGACCTATCTGTTGAGGGGAGGGGCGTCACAGTGGTGGCAGTCTATAGAGTCAGCGATGACATCTTCTGCGGCGTACGCGATGACGTGGGATCAGTTCAGGGCTGTGTTCGAGCTACAGTATATTCCGAGAGACGAGAGGCGAGAGATGGAGCGGCGATTCCTTCACCTACAGCAGGGAGAGATGACGGTGCAGCAGTACGTGGACCGGTTCAATGAGTACTCCCAGTTTGCAACTCATTACATCGCCACTGAGCAACGAAGAATCGATGCGTTTGTTGATGGACTGCGAGCGGATATCAGAGAGTTCGTTGGGATGCACGAGACTTCTACCTTCGCCAGAGCGTTAGAGATGGCCCGCATAAGGGAGCGGGAGATAGCCAAGCAGAGGGAGGAGCCATCTTCTCAGCGTCGACGTGCGAGGACTCCTGAGCGGTCCTCGAGAGATCGGAGGCATTCTAGAGACGATTCCAGAGAGCGGCGTTCGGGACAGAGTTCAAGAGACAGACGAGATCAAGATAGAGACAGAGACAGAGACATGGAACAGAGGTCGAGTGGACCGGGGCGGAGCCAGAGATCAGATCGGCAGAGTCAGAGGCAAAGTTCGAGATATACAGAGCAGAGTCAGAGCAGCGTAGGGCAGAGGCCTCGAGATGGGGGCGATAGGGGAGACAGTTCAGCTGGAGATCGAGAGTGCTTGAGATGCAACCGTCGCCACAGTGGGCCGTGCGTGCCTAGGTGTTATCGATGCGGCCAGCGTGGGATGCTGCCGCCACGTGTACAGTTCCAGAGCCATTGTGCTTCCGTTGCGGGAGGCCGGGGCACAGGGTGCGAGACTGTCCAGAGTTGGGATCAGCGGTGCAGGGTGCGAGTTCTAGTGGGGCTAGAGCTGAGCCGTCGTCATCCGGTCGTCATGATTCTCGGGCGCGGGGTCGGGTATTTCAGGCGACTACAGAGGCAGCTCGAGATGATGCTGATATGGTTTCGGGTATGTCCTTCTGAGCTTGCTTTGAGTATGTGTCGATTGTGGGGCGGGTCATTGGGTTATGTCTGCGATAAGTGTATGTAACTGTTGCGTGTGACTGTTCTGTTATGTCTGTGATTATGTGGTTCAGTGATAGAGATGTGGAAGGGTTGTGTATGGGTTATATGGGATTGTTATATCTGGGTATGTGTGTGAGAGTGAGATATATCGTGGTAAGATGGGTTATCAGAGTTCTGGGATTGGGCATTGTGCTATGTTGGATGGATTAATCATGTTGAGTTATGTGAGCCATGCGAGTATTTATTGCGAATTTGTTGTGATGTGCTAGTGGATTATCATATTGATAGTGGATTTAAATTCTTGTGTGTGTGCCATCCATATCCATGATATTGCGTATTATGAGATGCGTTTATCGGTTGTGGTGAAAAGAGTTGAGAATTCTGTTGTGATAGTGGATTAATCTATTGAGAGTGGATTTAATCCCTTTATGAGTTTAATCATGTGTATAAGCTTGCGTTAGTGATTCGATGGAAATATCGTTATGTGTTGTGTTAGTGGATGATCTGTATAGAGCTATGCGAATATGTGATGAGAGAGAGCAAAGGCCGATGGATTGAGATCATATGTGGATTGAGTGGCTTATGAGGTGACGCCACGTGAAGATTCTGTGAATAGAGGATTTACAGTTGCCGATATGTGAATTAGGGGATTTAATTGAGCTATTAGTGGATTGTCTAATTGAGTTAAAGATTCGAGGGAGTCGACTTGTTTTAAGAGTTGAAATAGAGACGTGTATTAGTGATGATTGTGTCATTCAGAGTTCAAATGCGAATTCAACAGAGTTGTTGATAATTATATCGAGAGTTATGAGCTGAGGTTTTGGGGATTTAGCTTAGAAATGTGTGTTTGCGAGTGGGCTTGCGATAGATTCCGGGGACGGAATCTTTTTAAGAGGGGAGGATTTGTAACATCCCAAATTCGAGATAATTGCGTGTAATTATTTTAGTGGATATTCCAATAATTAATATCGTGTTGGACCAATGAGAACTCGATTAGTGGATGTATACGTGTCGGGTTTGTGAGTTACGTGTTTCCGGGTAATTAAATTAGTGGATTAATTGTGTATATGAGTTTGTGGATTTAAATGGGTTAAGTGGATTTTAATTGTGAAAATGGGGTATCGGGTTCGGGTTATTGGGTTGGAACCCGCTAAAAGAGGAAATAATATATATGTGTGTGGATAACTCTTGGTTTCCTTCTTTATGAAGAAAGTGTGTGGTATGTGTGTGAAGTGCATCGTGTACGTGTATGTGTGTGTGAACCTTCAACATCAAAAAGCTTCTAAATTCAAGGGTTAATTGCTGGGACTTGCTTTAACCATCTCCATCTTGTGTTCTTGAGGTAAGAATTTGTGATTTTGGTAGCTAAACCTTGAGGTAATCATGTGATATGTTGAGGATTTTGGTCTCTGTGATTTATGAGTTGTTATATATGAGTTTTGTGCATATTTTCCTTGCTGAAATTGAGTATGGAGGGTAAAAACCCTCTGGTTCGGTTATGGAGTTCGAAGGGCAGGGATGTTGCTGTCTGGCAAAAGCGCGGCGCGCAAATGGGAAAGCGCGGCGCGTAAATCAGTCTGCTAGAGAATCTTGGTTTAGTTTCATAAAAGAGTTGTGGGTCGTTAATTGGTCGGATCCCTTCGGGATATTGTTGGATTGCATTATTTGGGATTTTGGGTCTCGATAGGGATCCCGTAAAAGAGTTTCGGGGCTCGATTGTCCGTTCGGGAATATGTTTCGGGTTTAGTTTAATTGTGATAATTGTGTTGGATTTTATTTGAGATTGTTGAGTTGGGTTTGAATTAAGTTTCCGGGGTACCGTTGGGTCGTTTTGAGTTTGAGTCGGGTTTATGTTCATTATGAGTTTGCGATATGTGTTCGTGGGATTTTGTTAACGGTTGGGATCCGTGTGATTTCAGGGACGGGTCAGCGAGCCGAGCCGAGTCAGAGATTTCAGGATTAGTGAGTCGACCAGGTGAGTACCCGAGTCTTTTCCAAATGAGCGCTCCATTTTTCTGAGTTGTACCGTGTTATTTGTGTATATTGTGCTATACTGTGTATGAGACAGGGACGTGGACGTCAGGTATGATTCTATTTCCCACATGTGTGATATAAGTGTGCATGAGATGAGATCCAATCTGGGGGTCCGTGATGAGTTCCATACGGACGGTGATTCGCGATGTGAGATCGCGTGGGTTGACTGTCCCTAACAGTCCTTGGAGCGTGTATACACGGCAGGGCCTGTAGCCGGTTCGCGCCCGTGCTACAGGGTTGTGGCTAACCACCGGTGCGCACGGTCGTTAGCTGGGGAGGAGTCCCCTTCAGTGATATTGTGTGCAGGGCCTCGGATCTCATGCTGAGTGTTCATACCTGCTTTATACTGCTGATTGCCAGAGACAGAGATTGAGCTTGTGTTGTGTGTATGTGCTACGTGTTCGCATGCTATGTGTTCACTGTGCAGAGTCTAACCCTCGAGTACTCACGAGCTTTCGAGCTTACGTATTCGAGTCTTCCGTGTTCAGGGTTTCAGTGAAGAGTTCAGTAGCTGGGCTTGTTGATCAGAGACTCGCCGTTATGTGAAGACTGTTGTAGCTGCCTTTGTCATCAATTATGTTAGTGTTTGTGTCTTATGGGATATTGTTAATCAGTGAATGATGTGTAAACAGTGTTTATGTAAAAGTTTTAAATTATCAGTGAATTCTGTTTATCCTGTGACATGTGTTTAATAGAGCATTGCGATGCTGCCACCTGTGTATTGTAATGACGTGGCATTTCCGGGATCGGGGAGGGTGTTACATAGATTATGTGGTTTACCCAGCAGACACCGTGTAGGTAGGATTTTCTTTTCTTCAAATCCTATCTCAACTCTCAACTCTCAGCTTTTAGCATTTTTCAACTAAGCACCCACCGACTCACTTTTGAGAAATAAATTCAGTCAGCTTTATAGCGAAAGCATGATCTGATGCACCACCATCTCCTTCCAATATCCCTCTCATTTACATTTTACCTCTGCTCGACTTTGTCAGTATCTCGTGATAACTGACACTTCTCAACCAATAAACCTAAAGAACCCTCACCCACACAAATTATAGATGGTTTGCTTCTTGGGTAGGTCTTCCGGTTCTGGTTAGACCATAGAAGCGATATTTATGCCTATCACTCAGATTGGTGCATAATCGGAGTCAGCAGAAAGATTTCCAGCTTTGAAGCTCTAGGGATATCGGAGATTATGTGATATCGGAGATTATATTCAGATAGTATGGGAGATATCAGAATGAAATGGAAAAACTGATATATGATATAAAAAGAATCAGATTTTCCTGAAAGAATTAGCACTTGGGAGAAAACAGGAGAATCCAGTATAAATTTGAAGCATTGTAACAAAGAGAATCTCAAAAGAAATTAGATTATGAAAATCAAAGAGATTAGATCAATTAATTTCAATGATATATTCAGAGAATCAGACAAATATTTCTTTTCAGCTCAAAACTTCTTTTTATATGTGTATCAAATATTTTCGTGAAAAATCACACACGGTTTTTGAAAAATGTCATCGTCAAAGTATCTGAAACTCCCTCTGGAAATAACCACAAAAAATTAGTCAACTCATGTAAAGTAAAACAGGAGCAAACAATTATGAAAATAAAACTCCCTCTTTGTCAATTCAGCTTCAGAGTTGAATTCAGGG
>JAANYP010001136.1:0-18360 GCA_020465985.1 Centrapalus pauciflorus
CCCCCCCCCCCCCCCCCGACAGGTTAGAGCAACATACTAAGGAAACCTTTTAGGACCTATAGGTTTAAAGGACCCGAACTTTTTTACTAAAAAACATATTTTGAGATAACTTTAATATTATGATGGGGCATTTATTGATGGGTACTTTGGACTTGATAATAATCCGAACCTTGGGATTTAAACATGAATTACGGATGGTAAGTCCGAATATTAAACATTTTAACTTGTGAGACTTGTTGAAAGTTATCAATAAATGAACATTAATGGTAAATTTTATACAAAAATGTAACAGGTCCCTTGTGGTGTTGTTTAACACACAGTAGGGTACTTTGTGATTTCGGTGGAAAGCCCGAGAAGAAAAAATATAAATTGAAGTTATTTAACGCACCCACTGTGAGTACTTATGATCGTATATGTCTACATTTGTTTTATGTTAGCTGTTGTTTGGTGAGACATGTTGTTTCTATTCGTTTGGCATTCTACTAACATGCGTTTATTTTGGTGCACATTGTTGCTTGTATACATGTTTTACATGTTCCGTTTCTGTATTGTGCATCAACGTGATGGGCTTGCGAGCCGCATCTGTTAATCTGGTGTTACCGAGTCTACATGACGTGGAGCCGATCACTCTGAGGTCCCGAGTAGCAGTGTAACATCCCCGATGATAAATTCGCCTCAGATGATGTGTTTGTGCCGAGCAATGGCTCGATGGAGCTGCGGCTCAGTTCCGTACTTCGTGTACGAAGAGAGTATATGGCGTTTGTTGCCGGTGTTACTCTTGTGTGCTGCATAAAAACTTGTAGAATATATAGTCTCTGTACTCACTAAGCTTTGCTTATCCCGTAGTTGTTTACATTTTCAGGCAACGGAAAATCCGCTGCTGGACCTTCTAGTTTGGTCGTATTTTGAAGTTTTGGAAGAATCTCTACTACTCAATCGGTAAATGATAAAAAAGGAGAATCCAATGGAAATTCTTGTTTTTGTTGTAATAAATATTGAGTATGTAGAATTTAGATTGGAACCTTGTAGCACCATAGGGTATTTGACTTTTATTTTAATTATGTACTTTCAATTTTAGTAATGTACTAAGTGTTTCAGATCAATGTTTAATTGTGGGTTGTGAATAATCCTGGGTGATGAAATGGTGGTTATTGTGACAAGGGTGTCACACCAGCCACTTCGGAAGCAGTTGGCAGGTTATATTTCCTTCCGTCTTGTTGTCTTCTCCCTATTAGTCGTAACTTTAGATCTTAATGTGTATTAGCATGAAAGATATCTCTTACCATTCTGTAGACCTTAACCAATACATTTATTGAATCCAACATATGCTTTAAATTGGTTATTGTTTCAACATCAAGAGGATCATTAGTTGTTGTAAACCCATCCTTTGGTTCACTGCAAGAAATAAGAAATTATAAAAGGTGCATTATTATAGATATAATTATACGATAAAAAGTAAATACATAATGTATTCATTGAGCACCAAAGTATGGAAAAGGAAATAAGATGTGCTTAAATATAATCAGACTTATATAGTTTGATGAAATAATTGGTATAAATATAAAAAACTGATATACAATATCCGATATAGATTCAAAATCCAAAAGTTAGTAATCATGAACTAGAATGTATACCTGAACGATTTCTGCCTATTTGAAAGTTCATTCTCGGTGTCATATATGTAAAGCTGAGAGAATTTTGGTTTCGAGACATCTACAGGTAGAAGGCTTCCCATAGCATGGTAGTTTTAACCACTAAGCAATATATATGGAGTCGTGCCCTTATTTATTGATGAATCAATCTTCCCGCCCATTGAAGTGAATGAAAACATAGAATTGTAACAACGAATATTCCTAAGGAAGTTTTTGCTTTTCGAATCTTTAAGACGAAGGCGCTGCTTTCAACTCTGGAAGCTGAACCTTGCCGTCACCGCAACATATATAATAACATGTTTTGTCCCCGGTTCTCTTACCTCTAACTGCTTCGTCTATCCATAATTTAGCATGACATACTTGACATATGCGACTTTGGTCACCAGGATCAAAATAATCTGTTACATAATATCATTGAAAAATTAGACATTTGTTCGTTTAAATACACTTTATGCATTATATTATATAAAATACTTTATAGTTAGAAATGAAATTGTTGAATATTACCTTTGGATATGCTTGTTTTGTTATTTTTAAGATTATGCGCAACTTTTGTAGGGGTTTCTTGAGCATTATTCTGAGAGGGAAATGGACCGTTCGTTGACATCAAACCTACAATATCAATGAACTTAAATTTTATAGAATAATTTTTAATAATTCCAATAACCCCATCTAAAATATATAAGAAAAAATTATAACTTGAATTGATTAGTAAATTGTCATAATTCGCACACATTATAATACCTCTCATTGAATAACTTCGGGTGTTAGATGAACATTGTCCTTTCGTTGTCTTAGATGTGGACCTTGATCTATTAGTTTCCAAAGATAATTTCCTTATTGCTCTTCTATCTTTTGCGTCATTGTGATCCATGCGCATAAATGGAGCTGCTTATTATATAGAATGGGCTAATATGAGAATTTAACAAAAATATATTTATGTATATAAAAGTATATATTAGTAAATTGAAATACATATTGATATGGATTTAAAAAAAAAGCCACAAAATATAATAAGATTAAACCATAAGTAAATGTCATTTAGTATAATTGGTTATGATAAAACTAACTATTTGTAATATCTGCCATGACCAATCTCCTATAAGAATCATTCAAATGAAGACCTTGATCGGGTAAAACATGATGAAGGTTTACATTTTGAGCAGATGGTTGCATTGCATAGTTTGTTAGATCTATATTATTTGACGAAGTCGAGTTTGATACATTTGATACACATGATGTGTTAGATCTAACATGCGATCTTTTATTCTCCATACAAAGCTTCCTCTTCTTTCTTCTATCTTTAGCATCATGAGGATCCAAATTCATCGTTGACTCTGTTTATCATTAGAATGGAATACATGTGATCATTTAATTAAGAGTCCATTATCACATAGCTATTTATTGTTTAATATACCAGTTCATTACTTCGACATCATTAACCATCAAATGGAATACATGTTATCCTAATTTACATATACACATACACACACACAAATACATGAATGTACTTAATTGTATGAGTGGTGTAAGTGGGTGTATTTGGGGCTGCAACAACAGAAAGATCAGCTAGAAAAATAACAGCAGTACATCAACAATTAAAAGAAAAATAAACCAAGTAATGTGTGTGCTCGTGACTGGAAAACAGGACAAATGAATCAACAACAGCAGCATCAAAAGTAATTGGTGTCGTGTATATGTGTTGTCATCTTCATCTTTCAAATTGATCATGAATATACTTATAAAAGTTTAATTAAACCACATGCATGTCTTCCTTAATAGTTTAATTGATAATCCTAGACATCTGATTGACAACTAATTTAAGGTTTTATAAAATTCCCAACAACTTAGAAATGGTTTGTTCTTGTTTTGTTGAGTTCGAGAGTTAGGAATTTCTAAGTCTCGGTGTGGCCAAATGGCCATAGCCTTTTTGGATTCTTGATCAAATGTAATTACATTTAATATCCATTTATCCCCTTCAATTTGCTGCACAAATCAATAAAAAGAACGTGTAATGGTGGTGTGAAGTTTGCAACAAATCCATTATAAGTTATTTATTAAGCAGTACTTCCTTTTAAAATCTTCATCATCTTATGTGAGTAGTCACAAATATATGATTACTTTATAACAGGGAGCGGAAATAGCATAATGGTGGCGTGAAGTTTGCAACAAAATCCATATAAGTTATTCATCAAGCAGTACTTGTTGGAATTAGAAAACTCATCAGTACTTCCTTTTAACATCTTTATTATCCTATGATAGCTACCCACCTTTATTTATAGAATCACGAACTGACCATAAAGTGGGATAAAAAAATGACTTAAATGTATCATGAATTGATAAATGGTGGTTTCTGAAGGTGATCATATGTAGATGTGTTGGTGAATTGCCATGGTTTAGGATTTCTATTTGCATCAACCTTCTCTAAATGCCATGAATAAAGGTGCTCTTGTCAACATTAAAAAAATAAATGAAATAGTTCCAACTCCATAAAACAGAATGTCATAGCACTGAAAAGGTGAATGGTTGTTAAAGCTGTTCAAAGATTTGCATTTTTGGAATTAGGCTAAATGCTCATGCCCAATGTGTAGAGTGCAGTTTTGTTTTGCACTGCATTACTTATGGTATCATAATGTAAGTAGCATGCTTTTATGTAACACCCGCTAATTATGAGGTAATTAATTTATTTCGAGTCGTTTAATTTAATTATTTAATTCAAGAAAATATAGATAAATTATCAAATTTAGTTGTTGATCTTTAAATGTTTAATTTCATAGTTTTTAAGAAATAATGATAAATACATATTTATAGGTGGTTTTAAAATAAAATAAAATAAAATAAAAAGAAAATAAAGGTGGTGAAAGGAGGTGAAGGGAAGTTTAACCAAAAGTGGGTTTTGGTTTTCATTCCTCATCTCACACAACTCCATCATTCTCCATAAAAAACACACACAAGCACACACTAAGGTGCTGTTTGGTTTGAAGGATTTAAACACCTCATTTAGGATTTGGATTTTGAAATATTTCATTGTCATGTTTGGAAAAAAAAAATTAAGAGAAAGGATTTAACCCATTTAGGATTTCATATTCCACACTTCTCCACATTTCATAATCCATACTTTCCCTTAAAGATTTTAAAATCCTATCATTTTAAAATTCATCATTTTAAATTCATGCAATCCAAACGCCACCTAAGATCTGGATTTTAAAGAATGTGGGGTTGAATTTTGAGGATTAAATAAATTATCAACATCATTGTGATCTTCTTCACAAGTTCATCATCAACATCATCCTAAATTTGAGGTAAACATCATCAATTTTCGTCACTTATTTTGTTAATTAGTCTCAATCATGAAGTTTGGATTATAAAGGAAATCTTAATTTAAAAATGGATACTAGATAGTTAATGTAACCATATTCTTCATCTTTTTATGCTTAAAAGCTTCATACACACTCATCAATGGTGGTTTAAGTGGGTGTTAGTTTTTAATCCGAAAATTTATATAAAAATTATTCTAATGTGTTTAGAAGCATGATATGAATGTTATTTAAGGGTTAATTTCGGATTGATGAGTAGAAATGAAATTCCAAGATATTTGGAATATTTATGTTTTGAACAAATCTTGAGATTTAGAGAGGATTAGAATCGGATTTGTGGTAGTGGGTGTTACGGAGAGAGTTGGTCGGGACCGCCATGACCGGCGCAGGCGACGCCGTTGCTTTCGTGTGACGTCTTGACCCTGAAACATAATTTTGGAGTAATAATAATAGAGTTACGAAGTATCGGTGCTTAAAACGATCCTAAAACGATACAAAAAGGCATAAAATAATAGCCTTATCAAATCTTTCCAACTTAACTCTTGGTCGTCCCCGAACAAGCCTTTGGAATCAGATCTAACTATGTACCGGGCATATATTAGCATCGTGTTTAGAATTTCTAAGTTAAGCTAGCCTTCGAAATAAAATGGTGTTTATTGTGGCAAGGGTGTCACATCGATATGGTTCCGTGAGGTCTTGGTCTCAAACATTAAGTGATGATATGTAGTGGTTTAAGTAATGACTTTTGAGTATGTAGACTTAGAATTAAAACCTTGTAGCACCTTTGGGTGTTTAATACATTTGTATTTCTATTTATTTATGAACTTTAATGCTTCCACAATTTTAAGTATTCAGATCATTATGTAATCATGTGATTGGTAATTAATCCTGGGTTTATTGTAATGGTGTTTATTGTGGCAAGGGTGTCACATCGATAAAACATTTATTATGCAAACAAAAGACATTTTCAGTTAAAATATATTTTCATTAGAATTTATATAATGTATCTCACTCATGGAAATTACCCTTTTAGCTCAAGGTTACGATACTTAAAACACGTGGGTCATTTGACCATCTTTTTCCTCTGTGCATGTTTTCGACAAAATTTTCTTTTTAAGTACCATGCTTACATCCATAATTTTCTAACTCAAGTTATCTAGCTGGTCCATGTATCGAGATTTAGGTCAATCACTCTCAAACCAGATGGTTTTAGGGGATTAGGCATGAGTGGTACCCCAAGGACTTATTTTCTCGAACCATCTGAACTATAATTGAGCCGCTTTCGAGGCTAAAAATTGTGATTAAGCTCCCCCCTTATTGCATGAGCTTTCCAAAATCTTTTGACACATTACTTATATTTAAGCCCTAATATACTTTAACCTACTTAATTTGCTCTACATAAAAAAATTAAACTATTTATTACGACTCTTTTCTTAATTATTGAATATCCTATCAACACTAGTCAATTCCTTTGTACATGTATTTTCTATATATCATCATGTTCCACGGCCTAATCGGCAAACAAGACTCAAACTGGAGAAGATAAGACAGACTATATAAACATTACAAACTAGTTAGGACTCGGCTAACACTTAAAATAAACAAAACTAACGATAAAGAAACTAAATGCATTATAGAAATAAAATAGAAGTACAGAAAATAAAGAACAAAAAACAAGGAAAGATGATACCCGATAATCAAAATGGAGGAGGAGGAGGGTCGAAGACGCTGCTATAGAAATCTCCGAACGGGCCTTGATCTGCAGGGTCTTGTGGAGGAGGCGGGAATAGGTGAATAGGGATCTGGTCTGGCAAATCTTGTCTGCCTGCGCCGGATAACGCTGATAAGTAGGGGTGTTCAAAACCGGATATCCAAATTTCGGATATCCGAAATTTCGGATAGTGAATTTTGCTATCCGAATCCGAAATTTCGGATAGTGAATTTTGCTATCCGAATCCGAAATTTCGGATATCCGAAAATCGGATTATCCGAATATTCGAAAAAATATCCGAAAATTCATATTTTTTGTTTTTTTTAACAAATTAAAACAAATTTTTAAATATCTAAAATACAAATTCATATATCCAAATAGATATTAAAATAAATATATCACAAACTAAATGTATCCGGAATTATTTTACTCAAAACGACTAAAAAAACATAAAAAACTAAAATATATAAAAATATTAGTTAATAAATCTATAATACTAAGATAAAACTCAAAATATACATTAGAATAATAATAAACACTCAATATTATGTAAATAATCAATACTAAAGATATAAAAAAAATTATTTTTTTTTGGATTTTCGGATATCGGATTATCCGAAAATCTGGAATTTTACTATCCGAATCCGAAATTTCGGATATCCGATTTTCGGATATCCAAAAATCCGGATATCCGAAATTTCGGATAGTTTCGGATCGGATTTTCGGATATTTGTTTCGGATGCTCGGATTCGGAGTTTTTTTGAACACCCCTACTGATAAGTATCTACGGCTGGGTCATAGGACTGGTAGTTGGGCATGGTATAATCAGAATATGACAGATATAGCAAACCGTCGACGGAGTCCTCGTGATGTCGAACTCACTCCCAGTATACCCAGTTCTGGTGCTGGTAGTGGGCATTTTGATATGCCAGCGCCCTCTATCCATCTTGGATCCTATCTACCCGCTCGTGTAAATAATCGACCCTATCGTAAATATGGGTCATCCTCCCATTCATTTCATCTAGCCTCTGGGTCACGTCCTCTCGGAACTCACCCTGACCTACCACTAAATCATCTAGCCGCCTCATAACGCGGCTAAGATCAACATCGTCATTTCCTCGACTATGCGAGGTAGACGCCCCTCTGTTCGACTCTTCGTGCCGAACCTCTGCTTCATTAGCGGCCTTCTGCTCTCTCTCCTCTCGTCCTCGGTATAGCTCTCAATATGACTGGTTTGTCTCTTTGTCGTATATCTCAAAACCCTCATCGACATCCCTAAAAATCAAGGTAGGGAACATGGAAGCCGTAATGTACGCCGCCGAAACCGCAGATGTGAGGGACTCGGGTGAAAGTGCACCCATCCTCTCGAGATATTTAGAGATCAACCATCCGTGGGGGGTGATCATCCTCTTTCGAGTATCGTACATAACCCAAATGTCATTAATGACTGTCCATGCAAAGGACAGTCTGGGCTTACCCTTGAGAAGGGCGTAGAGAACCGTGATGTCCCTGTGTCGGACTTTAGACAGGTCGCTATCTTGTGGTAAGATGTTATTCACAATGATCTTGTGAAGCACCTTACATCTTGGGGACAGATCCTTCCTATTATAGGAAGTAGAAGTCTCTGCCTCATCAACGGTTTGATTAAAAACCTTACAAACCTGCTCCACCCAATCCCCGGACCAGGTCATATTAGTAAAGGCCAATTGGGCCTCGGATTTGTACTCATACCCACGTTGGGTAGACCCTTTGTTGCATACCCCCGTATCTACATTAAACATTTGGCGAAGGATTCGTGCATCCATCGCCACGTCCCTACCGTGGACAGTGCCTATAAGCCTCAAATCGTTATATGAATTACCCGTCTCCCTTCGTAGGGTAGACATCCATTCCACTACATTGGCCTGATGGATCAATGGGCTGCCTAAGTCAAATACCCCCTCCCAACCCAAAAAGTCAAAGAGGTATATCCTCAAAGTCTTCCCTCCTAACTCTCTTTTCTACCAACACCTTGTTAGATTATTTCTTGTATAAAAACAACTGAGGTCTAATCTCCTCAGGGTGTTGGGAAAATAATAGGTTGGGGGTCCGATCTATAGGTACATTAACATATTGGGTTCGTTAACGTTTTCTTCGTGCCATCTACAAATTATCAACCAATCAAATATGTATGAGATAAATTAAGCAATGCAACCTATAATTACATTTTGCACAATTACGCTCAAGTTAAAGATGCATATATATATATATATATATATATATTTACACACACACACTTTTTACGCTCAATTTACACATCTCATTTATAGTCTATAAATTGTCATTATTTTAAGCACTAAACATATATCATGTATCAATAAAATCCATTTAGCACATAAAATTAATTTTCTAACTAGTTACCCAACTTTATAATTCATACATTATATGCATATTTAGGCAATCAACCTTATAAACCAAATTATTTCTTAGAAATTAAACATGGCAAATTAAGCTATAATTATCAACTAACATATGTCTCATCATACATAAATCAAGGTTATCATCATGTCAGGATCTAAATATTATGAAAATTATGAATAACCAAGATTAACTGATTTGAATTTATCAGAGTATAAATCAATAATCTTGCTTTGAATCAAAGTTTAATTAAGAAGTTTGCGGAATAACACTCAATTATTTTGACAAAAACTTTCAGAATCAATAATAGCATAAAACACAGAAATAACCAAGACTGTTTATATTGCTTAATTCAATGATTACAACCACCTCTAATCTGTTTAGATTAGACGAAGAACACAAACTGTTCTTAGGGTTTTACAACCTTAGAGGCTTATGAAAACTTAAACAATAAAGCAATTACAGACTCAAAAATAATGCAGAAGACTCCTATGTGCGTATGTGTATGCGTCTGTTTTCTATACAACATTCTGTCTATTTATATTGCTCTATGGACATATTTCCTTGAAGGACTAGGACTTCTTTGATAGTAGATATGCTGGAATCTTCTTGTAGATATCTTCCCTGAAAATCAGCACTTTCTGTTTGAGAAACTGTTGAGCAGCTTGAGTCGTTGGACAGCTTGAACACAGCAGCTTGAGCAGTTTTACTCTAGCAGCTTGAACTTTAACACTGGCAGCTCGAGTTTCTTCAACTAACAGCATGAACTTTGTATTTAAACAGAGAATCTACTAACAGCTTGAGAAGTCTAACTAACAGCTTGAACCTTACTTAAACTATTTCCCAACAATCTCCCCCTAACTTAAATTCTTTACACAAGACTTTAAGTTCTATACAAATAAGGAAATAAATAAGTAAACTGTTATGTACAAACCAAGGCTTTCAAAAACTTACAACTGTGCAAGCTTCTGATCTACATCCTTCAAAAAATCTCTCTTCATCTCTTCTTTATCACAAGATATCCTAACTGATTTTAGTTGGAGTAGCATATCTTTTGAAAAATTTAAGAACTCGAGAGTGAAGAAAATACCCGACCCATCTGAGAATTTGATTCTGTAAGTTCTGGATTTAACAAAGATGTGAACTTCTTTGATCTTTTTCCCTTTCTTCTCAGCATCCTCTACTTCTTCTTTTGCAAACTTAGAATCAGCAACTGAACTTAGATCTCTTATGAGTTGTTTTACTTGTGGAAGAGCAGATCTAACTTGAGATACCGATCCTATGTTGTACATCTTTATCAGTTCATCCCTGGTCAGCTTATGAACCATTTGCCAGAATGTATCAAACTCTTCTTCTGGTCCAGATTCTCTCCTTATCACAAACTTGACTCTTAAGTTTCTTTCATCTAGGGACTTTGCAAACCAGTAGTTGATTTCAGGCTTTGTGAAGTCATGTTGATCAATCAACTTCTCTAATTCCATAGCCTTTTGCAGATGATGTTCAAAGATCACCTTCTTAACAGCTGATGGAATAGAAACAGTGGGTTGATCAGCTTGAGCCGGTGCATGAACAGCTTCAGGATGGACTGGTTTTGTTGATGGTTGGACTGACTGGGACGGTTGATCTTTTGGTACTGGCTGAATTTCTGAGGAGACTCTTGCTTTCTTTCTTTTCTCCATTTCTTTATCATGTATTGCCTGCAGCCTTTCAGTGGTCATGGACTGAGCCATTTTCTTTGGAATCCCTGCTGCAAAAGCAAAATTTATCAAGAATCTTCTATCCTCAGCCTTGGTATGCCCAGTTGGCATCTTCCTCTTTCTTTCACCTTGCTTGACCACAAACCCTCTTAGGTAATCTCCTAAGGTTTCATCATCTTGCATTGGGGCATGGGTTTGCTGGTCTAAGGCCTGATCTTGTTCTTCTGCTAATTTTCTGGCAATCTCAGCATCAAAGGCAATCTGGGCTTCTCTTGAAGAAAATTTGTGCTTTGGAGACTCAATGAGAATACCCTTGCCTTTATCTTTTGTAGCAGACTGTTGGACTGAACTGGATGGAGCTTGAATACCTTCTCTTATAACAACTCCAGTGGCTTTGGAAGGAGCAGCTTGAGTTTCTAGGCTAACAGCTTGAGAAGCTGTTGGGACTGCTAGCCTAGAAACTGGGACTGTTGGTGCTGTTGGAGCTGCTTGGACTGTTTTGGGAACCTCCTGATTCTCCCCCTTTTTGGAAGCATTGGTTTGGTCAGGAGGACCTACAACCTTTGCCCCTTGGGTTTGAATCAAACGCTCTAATTGAATGAGCTTATTTCCACAAAGGGTAAACCCCTTATGAAGATAATCCATTCTCTGTTTTTGAGCCACTTCTGATTGCTTTAGAGCCATGATTTGTGCACCCTGTGCAGCAATGATGGACATTTGGTATTCCAACATAGCTACAACAGGTTTCAGCTTGGGATCCGTCAAAAGCATGAGTTGCAAACTAGTCTCAAGATCAGAAAACACCAGGGGTGTTTGTGGTCTATCACTGACATGAATTCCAGAAGTAGAAACCTCTGGGCCCCTCTGTTCTTGGTACTGGGGTCTTCCAGCTTGTGTTTGCACACTAGCTGTTGCCATGGGTGTGGTCTTAGAGATGTTGGCCCTTTCCTGTGCCTCTTGTGCAGAGACATCAGTGGTGCCAGCCACAGAACCCATATGAACAGTCTCAGAAGAGATGTTCACCTCCTGATTGAGGTTGGGAGTGTCCTCAATTGGTTCCCTTTGGATATTCTGTGCAGAAGGATTCTCCTGCACAGGGATATATGGCTGTGGCTGATGGGAAGAGGAGGAAGGAGCTCCTGATCCCCTTTTTCTTTTGTATAGATATCTGAGTGGGCGTGTAGGCTGTTCAAAAGGATCAGAGGATATGTTTGTATCATGAGGAGTGGGTTGGGGTCCTGGGGTTGAAGCAGTGATGTTAGGCTGTGTCTGCTCAGGCCCCTCTCCTCTGTTTCTTGTGATGATGCTCATCATTGCAGAGGGCAATGGAGCATCTATACTAACAAAATTGGCACTTGGCTTTAGCAGCCTTTTGAGTGAAGATAGTGAGTGCCTATGGGAAACATGTATCCTCTTATGTAAGTTGGAAGTAGTGCAGGTGTGTGCAATTATTTTTGCCAAGAATCGAGGATACATCAAAAATTTCCCATGCTTCAGGGAATGGTGCCTTAGCATTCCTTGAAAGATTATGTTTGAAAAGTTGAACTGTTGGCCAGTAGAAAAGCACACTAAGGCAGTGGCAATGTTTGAAGAAAATTCGGACCAACCAGTTCTTTTGGGGCTTAAACACTGCTGAAGAATATGCACAAGATATTTCCATTTAGGAGAAAAGTGTGCCTTAAGAAAAGTAAAAGAATCAGCAGGCCCCCTATAACCAATATTTTGAAGACCAAGATATAAAGCTTGAAGGGATAGGTCTTTTATACCTGTGGCATCTTGAAGATGCAGATGATTTCTGATGGATTCCTCGGTGATATTGATGGTAGTACCATCGATTTTGGAAGTCAGGGTAGGCACTCCATTGATGGTTTGAAGGTAGGCATGATTCCAGAATTGCTCAATATGAGATATGTAGATAGTGGGGTTAATATGGAGAGCATAGTGGATATGGGAGTGCCTGAGGAAGTCCATCATCTCATGGAATGGTTGAAGGTCAGTGTGTTTCAGGGTATATGGAAGGCAGTTGTGTTCTTTTACGAACTCCATGGGTAAAGAAACGACGGTTTAGGTTTAGGGTTTGCAAAGAATGTGTGTATCGTTCAGAGAGAAAGAAGAAGGCCTTGGAAGCAATATGTAACTGGTAGTTACAACTGAACGAAACTGGGACCTTTAAAGGTTTCGAAAAGGTTGGGTCCCGCGCACACATTTGAAAAACTACCCAAATACCCTGCACATTTTGACAGATCAAGTGAAAATAACCAGCAGCATGAGAAAATGAACTAGCAGCATGAGAAAAGACTCATGCTGTTAGTGTAAAATTGTGCAACTTTTCACTAACACAGTGTCTCCCCCTTAAATTAGCATATTAAGTTGATAGTAATAGAAATCAATTAATCCATATTTATCATACCAATGTTTGATATTAGGAAAGTGAACCTTCCTACATCAAAAGGTTTTGTAAATAAATCAGCTAGCTGATCATCTGTGTGAATTTTGGTAACTTGGATTAACTTCTTTTCATTACAATCTCTGATGAAGTGAAATCTGATTTCTATATGCTTTGTTTTTGGGAATTTCACTGGATTTTGCACAATGCTTATGGTACTTGAATTGTCAATATAAATAGGAGTGGATAAGAAATTCATACCATAGTCTCTAAGCTGATTTTGAATCCACATTACCTGGGAGCAGCAGCTTGCAGCTGCTACGTATTCTGCTTCAGTGGATGATGTGGAGACAGTTGTTTGCTTTTTGCATTGCCAAGAGACCAGTCTTGCTCCTAAGTATTGACATCCACCAGTTGTGGATTTTCTGTCAATGTTGCAGCCACCATAGTCACTGTCAGAATAAGCAGTTAGTTCAAAAGGAGAGTCTTTGGGATACCATAGACCTAAATGTGGTTGGCCTTTGAGGTATCTGAAGATTCTCTTAACAGCAACCAAGTGAGAATCCTTTGGTGAACATTGAAACCTGGCACATACACAAACAGCAAACATTATATCAGGTCTAGAAGATGTTAGATACATGAGAGATCCTATAAGGGATCTGTAGAGATGAATGTCCACATCTATGCCATCTTTATCTGTATGAAGCTGTTTATGAGGATCCATTGGAGTGCTTGCAACCTTTGTGTCTTGATAGCCAAACTTTTCCAGTATGTCTTTGACATACTTTGATTGACTTATGAATAGACCAGTAGGCTTCTGTTTGACCTGCAGCCCTAGAAAGAATGTGAGTTCCCCCATTGAACTCATTTGAAACTTTTTGTGCATTAGGGCCTCAAAATCTTTGCACAACTTATCATTAGTTGAGCCAAAGATGATGTCATCAACATAGATCTGAACAAGGAGAATCTCAGCTTTGATGGATTTGGTGAAGAGTGTCTTGTCCAGAGTGCCTCTCTTGAATCCATTCTGTAGAAGATATGAGGACAGTGTGTCATACCATGCTCTGGGGGCTTGGTGAAGACCATAGAGTGCTTTGTCTAGCTTGTACACCCTGTCTGGATACTTGTAGTCTTCAAAACCAGGAGGTTGACACACATACACTTCTTCTTCAATTGTCCCATACAAGAAAGCAGACTTGACATCCATTTGATACACTTTAAAGCCTTTGAAGCTTGCATATGCTAGAAATAGTCTGATGGCTTCAATTCTTGCTACTGGAGCAAAAACATCATCATAGTCTATTCCTTCTTCTTGAGTGTACCCTTGTGCTACTAGTCTTGCTTTGTTTTTGATGACTATCCCTCTCTCATCCTTCTTGTTTCTGAACACCCATCTGGTACCTATTGCTCTCTTACCTTTAGGAAGATCCACCAGAGTCCATACATTCTGGATTTTGAACTGTAAAAGCTCTTCTTGCATAGCTTCAATCCAGGATGCATCTTTTAGTGCGTCTGATGCCTTTTTAGGTTCTAATTGAGACATGAAGCAGGCATGTTCAAAAGCAGCTAGACTGAATTCTGGAACTGCTTGTTCAGCAGCAGCAGTCTCATTGTGAACCATCTTCCTTGTTTGAACAGGAGTGCTTGGATCACCTAGTATTTGATTGAGAGGGTGATACTTATGAACTTGTAGTGTGGGCTCTCTCTCTGTTTGGAAGGATGTTCCAAGGTTTGTGTCATCTCCATCAGAACCAGTGAATGGTTCAGTTTCTGGAACAGCTTGAGTTTCTAGGCTAACAGCTTGAGAAGCTGTTGGGACTGCTAGCCTAGAAACTGGAGCTGTTTCCTTTTCTGGTTGAGCTGTGCTGTCAGGACTTGGGAATGGCACTTCAGTGTCTGTATTTGCCTCATGTTGAGTGCTCAGGACCCCTGGAGGATCACATGACAAAAGTGGTAGAGTGGTGAAATCATCCCAACTTGTTGAATCTGCAGCAGTCTGAAACTTTGTGCTACCAGCATGAGATATTGTATTGGCAGCATGAGAATTTGTGTTGGCAGCTTCAACCCTGTATGCATCAGCTTCTGCAGGAAACTCAGCAAAGCTCAGAGAATTTGTTAGTGAATCTAAATCAAACAACCAATCAGGACCAGTGCCTTTAATGTTAGCAGTATTTTCATTGAATTCAACATTGGCACTTTCTTCAATTGTTTTAGACACACTATTGTATACTCTATAGGCTTTACTTTGAATTGAGTATCCTACAAAAAATCCTTCTTCAGACTTACTCTCAAACTTTCCTAAGTGAGTTTTAGTGTGAAGGATAGTACATGGGCATCCAAAAGGCTTGAAGAAAGCTATTAGGGGACTTTTGTTGTGAAATAACTCATAGGGAGTTTTCCCTTGTGATTGAACGACTTGAACCCTATTTAGAACATAACAGGCTGTATTGACAGCTTCTGCCCAGAAAGTCATAGGCAGATTGGAATCAGCTAACATTGTTCTAGCAGCCTCAATTAATGTTCTATTCTTTCTTTCAGCTACACCATTTTGCTGTGGTGTTCTTGGTGCACTGTATTGTCTAGCAATACCTTTGGACTCACAGAAACTGTTTAGAACTTGATTTTTAAATTCAGTCCCATTGTCTGATCTTATCACCTTAACTTTGGAATTGGATTGGTTTTCTATCTTAAGGATAAAAGACTTAACAAGCTCAGCAGTTTCATCTTTGGACCTAAGAAAGTAAACCCAAGTAAATCTGGTGAAATCATCAACAATGACTAAACAGTATGCCCTTTTCTTCAAACTCAAAACAGATGTTGGACCAAATAGATCCATATGTAACAGCTGAAGAACAGATGAGATTGAATTTACTTCTTTGGCCTTATGAGAAGTTTTGTGTTGCTTACCTTTAAGACATGCTACACAATGATCATCACAAATGAACTCCTTTTGTGGTAATCCTCTTACCAGATTCTTTTTAACTAAATCATTCATGGACCTGAAGTTCATGTGACACATCCTTCTATGCCAAAGAGCAGACTCATTTGATGATGCTCTGGATATTAAAAAGCTTAAAGTATTTGACTTAGGTAAAAGATCTGTGTCCAGGCAGTAAACATTGACCTTTCTTGGTGTTCTAAGTAAAACAAGATTTTCAGGAACTTTGAAATCCTTTGAAAGAACAATGCACTCAGAATCTGTGAACAGAACAATGTTTTGTTTGTCACAGATTTGAGAGACACTCAATAGATTGTACTTAAGCTGTTCAACATACAAGACATCATGGAATGTCATGTTGCCTGCTTTTACAGTACCTTTACCTGTAACTTTACCTCCTTTTGAGTTGCCTCCAAATGCAACAAAACCTCCATCAAATCCTTTGAAGTTTGACAAGCATTCAGAATTGCCTGTCATGTGCCTAGAGCATCCACTGTCCAGATGCCATCGTGTCTTATGTGAAGACCTGTGGTTGCCCTGCACAAATAACAGCTTAGTTAGTAGTGGAGTAAACCCAAACCAAATTGGTTTTGGGTTGGCCTTGTATATTGACATAACTAAAAACTGTTTTTGATTTCTTGTATTTGGTGAGGTCTACTGATGGAGTCTTTGGAGAGTATTTAGTGATTATGTGAGGTAGCCAATTATTTTGATCATCTTTTCTTCTGACAGTCTCAGATGAATCACTAACAGCTCCAGTTTGATGCTCATTAGCTTGAGCTGTGTTTGTAGTGCTAACAGTTTCAGTTTTTGCACTAACAGCATCAGATTTTGACTTAGCAGTTTGAGCAACAGATTTGTCCTTGACACACCATATTTGTTTAAAACTTGATTTAGGCTTTGCCAAAACTTGTTTTTGATGTGTGGACTGTTTTTTATTAACTTTTGAGAATCTGTGATCAACTGTTTTCTTTGGAGCTGCTGTGGAAGGTTTCACTTTTGAGTGCTTTGCTTGATTAGGATTTGATTTTGTGTGATGCACAGTCTGTTTTGCAACAGCTGGTTTGTAAAAACAATCCTTGGCTAAGTGATTCTTCCTTCCACAGTGCTGGTTTGTAAAAACAATCCTTGGCTAAATGATTCTTCCTTCCACAGTGAAAGCATCTTTTGACAGTTTGAATTGGAACACCAGATTTTTCAGCCAATTTCTGGTTTTTGTTTCTCTGGTTTCCTCTTACCTGTTGTTGTTTAGGAAACTTTTGAACACCATGCTTTTGGCATGTGCAGATAGAAACAGATTTACCTCTTTTAGGTCCTTTTGATGAAGATGCAGTGTTACAGTTAGAAAGTACAGAATCTTGTGGAGTAGCATTGCATACACTCATCTTTTCTTTTCCTTTCTTACTGGGAACTTGGACTTCTATGGGTGCACTCTTTGTGTCACAGTCTCTATTTTGACTCTTAGCTTCTTTTGGTTCAGGACTGCTATCAAGGATAGGATCTACAATAGTCATAGACTCATCTAGTGGTTTATTGACAAGTCTATCAGCAACTTCACTCATTGGATGAATGTACTTGTTATTATATGGAGGTGGAGTAGCATTGTATCCTATTCCTTCTTTGGGATTGACCTGGGATTTAACTCTGTCTTTGAATTGAACTTTCATTAGGTGTTCTAGCTTTTGATTTGCTAACTTGAAGTTACCTAAATCTATGTTAACAGATTCTAGTTTCTTATTAGCCTCTAACACCTTCTGTTCAGATTCTTCTATCTTTTTATTCAAAGATTCTATTTTCTTGTTGAGTTCCTTTTTCTCCCATTCATGATAGTTTCTATCATATCCCATTTGAAGCTCATTATCCTTGTAGTCATTGATCTGTTTTTCCAGATCTTCTATGGCTTGCATATATTCATATCTCCTTTCTTCCATCTTAGCTAGAGTTTTGCACATGCTCTCATTATGATCTCTGTACTTTTTAACCATATTTTTGCATGATTGAGAGCAGAGCTTAGAATTTACCTCAGATGGTAGTTCAGTGGATGAGACATTTGATGTTTCTGCCATAAGTGCTTGATTTTGAAATTCTTCCTCTGTCTGATCACTCCAGTCAAACACATTGTCTTCTTGAAAGACAAGTGCTGTTGATGATGACGCTTGGATGGGCTGTGAAGTCCTTGATGGCTGTTGACCTTGAGATCTACATTCTCTGGCAAAGTGACCAAGCTTATGGCATTTATAGCATTCCACTTTTGATTTATCA
>JAANYP010001136.1:18702-118702 GCA_020465985.1 Centrapalus pauciflorus
AAAAGACACACTTGATGAGATAGAATTGGATGATCTGTACAACAGTCTAAGAGTGTTTTAGACTGAAATTGATGCTAAAAAGAAATCCTTTTCTTATAATCACAACACTGCTCTTCTGTCCTCTGAAAAATCTAATAACTGTGATTCTTTTTCAGGTGGTGATGGCAATTCTGCTGAAACTCATTATGAAGCTTTTGTTGCCAATGATGGATTATTTGCTCTAAATGTTGAAGACTTGGAACAACTCCATCCTGATGATCTTGAAGAGATGGATTTAAAGTGGCAACATGCAATGCTGACCATGAGAGCCAAAAGATTCCTGAAAAGAACTGGAAGGACCAACTTTCAAGCCAAAACAGAAGGCAAACCATCTTTTGATAAATCAAAAGTGGAATGCTATAAATGCCATAAGCTTGGTCACTTTGCCAGAGAATGTAGATCTCAAGGTCAACAGCCATCAAGGACTTCACAGCCCATCCAAGCTTCCTCATCAACAGCACTTGTCTCTCAAGAAGACAATGTGTTTGACTGGAGTGATCAGACAGAGGAAGAATTCCAAAATCAAGCACTCATGGCAGAAACCTCAAATGTCTCCTCAACTGAACTACCATCTGAGGTAAACTCTAAACTCTGCTCTCAATCATGCAAAAATATGGTTAAAAAGTACAGAGATCATAATGAGAGCATGTGCAAAACTCTAGCTAAGATGGAAGAAAGGAGATATGAATATATGCAAGCCATAGAAGATCTGGAAAAACAGATCAATGATTAGAAGGATAATGAGATTCAAATGGGGTATGATAGAAACTATCATGAATGGGAGAAAAAGGAACTCAATAAGAAAATAGAATCTCTGAATAAAAAGGTAGAAGAAACTGAACAGAAGGTGTTAGAGGCTAATGAGAAACTGAAATCTGTTAACATAGATTTAGGTAACTTCAAGTTAGCAAATCAAAAGCTAGAACACCTAATGGAAGTTCAATTCAAAGATAGAGTCAAATCTCAGGTCAATCCCAAAGAAGGAATAGGATACATAGCTACTCCACCTCCATATAATAACAAGTACATTCATCCAATGAGTGAAGTTGCTGATAGACTTGTTAATGAACCACTAGATGAGTCTATGACTATTGTAGATCCTATCCTTGATAGCAGTCCTGAACCAAAGGAAGATAAGAGTCAAAATAGAGACTGTGACACAAAGAGTGAACCCATAGAAGTCCAAGTTCCTAGTAAGAAAGGAAAAGAGAAGATGAGTGTATGCAATGCTACTCCACAAGTTTCTGTACATTCTAACTGTAACACTGCATCTTCATCAAAAGGAACTAAAAGAGGTAAAACTGTTTCTATCTGCACATGCCAAAAGCATGGTGTTCAAAAGTTTCCTAAACAACAGCAGGTAAGAGGAAACCAGAGAAACAAGAACCAGAAATTGATAGAAAAGTATGGTGTTCCAATTCAAACTGTCAAAAGATGCTTTCACTGTGGAAGGAAGAATCACTTAGCCAAGGATTGTTTTTACAAACCAGCTGTTGCAAAACAGACTGTGCATCACACAAAATCAAATCCTAATCAGGCAAAGCACTCAAAAGTGAAACCTTCCACATCAGCTCCAAAGAAAACAGTTGATCACAGATTCTCAAAAGTTAATAAAAAACAGTCCACACATCAAAAACAAGTTTTGGCAAAGCCTAAATCAAGTTTTAAACAAATGTGGTGTGTCAAGGACAAATCTGTTGCTCAAACTGCTAATGCAAAAGATCAGACTGCTAAGTCAAAATCTGATGCTGTTAGTGCAAAAACTGAAACTGTTAGCACTACAAACACAGCTCAAGCTGCTGGGCATCAAACTGTAGCTGCTAGTGAATCATCTGAGACTGTCAGAAGAAAAGATGATCAAAATAGTTGGATACCTCATATTATCACTAAATACTCTCCAAAGACTCCATCAGTAGATCTCACCAAATACAAGAAGTCAAAAACAGTTTTTAGTTATGTCAATGTACAAGGCCAACCCAAAACCAATTTGGTTTGGGTTTACTCCACTACTAACTAAGCTGTTATTTGTGCAGGGCAACCACAGGTCTTCTCATAGGACACGATGGCATCTGGACAGTGGATGCTCTAGGCACATGACAGGCAATTCTGAATGCTTGTCAAATTTCAAAGGATTTGATGGAGGTTTTGTTGCATTTGGAGGCAACTCAAAAGGAGGTAAGGTTACAGGTAAAGGAACTGTAAATGCAGGCAACATGACATTCCATGATGTTTTGTATGTTGAACAGCTTAAGTACAATTTATTGAGTGTCTCTCAAATCTGTGACAAACAAAACATTGTTCTGTTCACAGATTCTGAGTGCATTGTTCTTTCAAAGGATTTCAAAATTCCTGAAAATCTTGTTTTACTTAGAACACCAAGAAAGGACAATGTTTACTGCCTAGACACAGCTCTTTTGACTAAATCAAATACTTTAAGCTGTTTAATATCCAAAGCATCATCAAATGAGTCTGCTCTTTGGCATAGAAGGATGTGTCACATGAACTTCAAGTCCATGAATGATTTAGTTAAAAAAAAAATCTGGTAAGAGGTTTACCACAAAAGGAGTTCATTTGTGATGATCATTGTGTAGCATGTCTTAAAGGTAAGCAACACAAAACTTCTCATAAGGCCAAAGAAGTAAATTCAATCTCATCTGTTCTTCAGCTGTTACATATGGATCTATTTGGTCCAACATCTGTTTTGAGTTTGAATAAAAGGGCATACTGTTTAGTCATTGTTGATGATTTCACCAGATTTACTTGGGTTTACTTTCTTAGGTCCAAAGATGAAACTGCTGAGCTTGTTAAGTCTTTTATCCTTAAGATAGAAAACCAATCCAATTCCAAAGTTAAGGTGATAAGATCAGACAATGGAACTGAATTTAAAAATCAAATTCTAAACAGTTTCTGTGAGTCCAAAGGTATTGCTAGACAATATAGTGCACCAAGAACACCACAGCAAAATGGTGTAGCTGAAAGAAAGAATAGAACATTAATTGAGGCTGCTAGAACAATGTTAGCTGATTCCAATCTGCCTATGACTTTCTGGGCAGAAGCTGTTAATACAGCCTGTTATGTTCTAAATAGGGTTCAAGTAGTTCAATCACAAGGGAAAACTCCCTATGAGTTATTCCACAACAGAAGTCCCCTAATAGCTTTCTTCAAGCCGTTTGGATACCCATGTACTATTCTTCACACTAAGACTCACTTAGGGAAGTTTGAGAGTAAGGCTGAAGAAGGATTTTTTGTAGGATACTCAACTCAAAGCAAAGCCTATAGAGTATACAACAGTGTGTCTAAAACAATTGAAGAAAGTGCCAATGTTGAATTTAATGAAAATACTGCTAACATCAAAGGCACTGGTCCTGATTGGTTATTTGATTTAGATTCACTAACAAATTCTCTGAGCTTTGCTGAGTTTACTGCAGAAGCTGATGCATACAGGGTTGAAGCTGCTAACACAAATTCTCATGCTGCCAATACAATTTCTCATGCTGTTGGCACAAAGTTTCAGACTGCTGCAGATTCAACAAGTTGGGATGATTTCACCACTCTACCACTTCTGTCATGTGATCCTCCAGGGGTCCTGAGTACTCAACATGATGCAAATCCAGACACTGAAGTACCATTCCCAAGTCCTGACAGCACAGCTCAAACACAAAAGGAAACAGCTCCAGTTTCTAGGCTAGCAGTCCCAACAGCTTCTCAAGCTGTTAGCCTAGAAACTCAAGCTGTTCCAGAACGTCCTTGGAACGTCCTTCCAAACAGAGAGAGAGCCCACACTACGAGTTCATAAGTATCACCCTCTCAATCAAATACTGGGTGATCCAAGCACTCCTGTTCAAACAAGGAAGATGGTCCACAATGAGACTGCTGCTGCTGAACAAGCAGTTCCAGAATTCAGCCTAGCTGCTTTTGAACATGCCTGCTTTATGTCTCAACTAGAACCCAAAAAGGCATCAGAAGCACTAAAAGATTCATCCTGGATTGAAGCTATGCAAGAAGAGCTTTTACAGTTCAAAATTCAGAATGTATGGACTCTGGTGGATCTTCCTAAAGGTAAGAGAGCAATAGGTACAAGATGGGTGTTCAGAAACAAGAAGGATGAGAGAGGGATAGTCATCAAAAATAAAGCAAGATTAGTAGCACAAGGGTACACTCAAGAAGAAGGAATAGATTATGATGATGTTTTTGCTCCAGTAGCAAGAATTGAAGCCATCAGACTATTTCTAGCATATGCAAGTTTCAAAGGCTTTAAAGTGTATCAAATGGATGTTAAGTCTGCTTTCTTGTATGGGAAAATTGAAGAAGAAGTATATGTGTGTCAACCTCCTGGTTTTGAAGACTACAAGTATCCAGACAAGGTGTACAAGCTAGACAAAGCTCTCTATGGTCTTCACCAAGCCCCCAGAGCATGGTATGACACACTGTCCTCATATCTTCTACAGAATGACTTCAAGAGAGGCACTCTGGACAAAACACTTTTCACTAAATCCATCAAGACTGAGATTCTTCTTGTCCAGATCTATGTTGATGACATCATCTTTGGCTCAACTAATGATAGGTTGTGCAAAGATTTTGAGGCCCTAATGCACAAAAAGTTTCAAATGAGTTCAATGGGGGAACTCACATTCTTTCTAGGGCTGCAGGTCAAACAGAAGCCTACTGGTCTATTCATAAGTCAATCAAAGTATGTCAAAGACATACTGGAAAAGTTTGGCTATCAAGACACAAAGGTTGCAAGCACTCCAATGGATCCTCATAAACAGCTCCATACAGACAAAGATGGCATAGATGTGGACATTCATCTATACAGATCCCTTATAGGATCTCTCATGTATCTAACATCTTCTAGACCTGATATAATGTTTGTTGTCTGTGTGTGTGCCAGGTTTCAATGTTCACCAAAGGATTCTCACTTGGTTGCTGTTAAGAGAATCTTCAGATACCTTAAAGGCCAACCACATTTAGGCCTATGGTATCCCAAAGACTCTCCTTTTGAACTAACCGCCTATTCTGACAGTGACTATGGTGGTTGCAACATTGACAGAAAATCCACAACTGGTGGATGTCAATACTTAGGAGCAAGACTGGTCTCTTGGCAATGCAAGAAACAAACAACTGTCTCCACATCATCCACTGAAGCAGAATACGTAGCAGCTGCAAGCTGCTGCTCCCAGGTAATGTGGATTCAAAATCAGCTAAGAGACTATGGTATGAATTTCTTATCCACTCCTATTTATATTGACAATTCAAGTGCCATTAGCATTGTGCAAAACCCAGTGAAATTCCCAAAAACCAAGCATATAGAAATCAGATTTCACTTCATCAGAGATAGTAATGAAAAGAAGTTAATCCAAGTTACCAAAATACATACAGATGATCAGCTAGCTGATCTATTTACAAAACCTTTTGATGTAGGAAGGTTCACTTTCCTAATATCAAACATTGGTATGGTAAACATGGATTAATTGGTTTCTATTATTATCACTCATATGCTAATTTAAGGGGGAGACACTGTTCCATTGAAAAGTTGCACAATTTTACACTAACAGCATGAGTCTTTTCTCATGCTGCTAGTTCATTTTCTCGGACTGCTAGTTATTTTCACTTGATCTGTCAAAGTGTGCAGGGTATTTAGGTAATTTTCCAAATGTGTGCGCGGGACCTAACCTTTTCGAAACCTTTAAAGGTCCCAGTTTCGTTCAGTTGTAACTACCAGTTACATATTCTTCTTCCACGGCCTTCTGTTTTCTCTCTGAACGATACACACACTCTTTTCAAACCCTAAACCCCAAACCGTCGTTTCTTGATCAATGGAGTTCGTAAAAGAACACAACTGCCTCCCATACACCCTGAAACACACTGACCTTCAACCGTTCCATGAGATGATGGACTTCCTCAGGCACTCCCATATCCACTATGCCCTCAATATTAACCCCACTATATACATATCTCATATTGAGCAATTCTGGAATCGTGCCTATGTTCAAACCATCAATGGAGTGCCTACCCTGACTTCCACAATCGATGGTACTACCATCAATATCACTGAGGAGTCCATCAGAAGTCATCTGCATCTTCAAGATGCCACAGGTATAAAAGACCTATCTCTTACTGCTTTACACTTTGGTCTTCAAAATATTGGATATAGGGGTCCTGCTGATTCTTTTACTTTCTTGAAAGCACATTTTTCTCCTAAATGGAAATACCTTGTGCATATTATTCAGCAATGTTTAAGCCCCAAAAGAACTGGTTGGTCAGAATTTTCTTCAAATATTGCCACTGCCTTAGTGTGCTTTTCTACTGGCCAACAGTTCAATTTTTCAAATATGATCTTTCAAGGAATGTTAAGGCATCATTCCCTGAAGCATGGGAAATTTTTGATGTATCCTCGATTTTTGGCAAAAATAATTGCACACACCTGCACTACTTCTAATTTACATAAGAGGATACATGTTTCCCATAGGCACTCACTATCTTCAATCAAAAGGCTGATAAAGCCAAGTGCCAATTTTGTCAGCATTGATGCTCCATTGCCCTCTGCAATGATGAACATCATCACAAGAAACAGAGGAGAGGGGCCTGAGCAGACACAGCCTCACATTACTGCTTCAACCCCAGGACCCCAACCCACTCCTCATGATACACATATTCCCTCTGATCCTTTTGTACATCCCAAACGCCCACTTAGATACTTATATAAAAGGAAAAGGGGACGAGGAGCTCCTTCCTCCTCCTCCCTTAGACAAGAGCCATATATCCCTGTGCAGGAGGATCCTTCTGCACAGAATATCCAAAGGGAACCAATTGAGGACACTCCCAACCTCAATCAGGAGGTGAACATCTCTTCTGAGACTGTTCATATGGGTTTTGTGGCTGGCACTACTGATGTCTCTGCACAAGGGGCACAGGACAGGGCCAACATCTCTAAGACCACACCCATGGCAACAGCAAGTGTGCAAACACGAGCTGGAAGTCCCCAGTACCAAGAAAAGAGGGGCCCAGAGGTTTCTACTTCTGGTGTTAATGTCAGTGATAGACCACAAACACCCCTGGTGTTTTCTGATCTTGAGACTAGCCTGCAACTGATGCTCTTAACGGATCCAAAGCTGAAACTTGTTGTAACAATGTTGGAATACCAAATGTCCATCATTGCTGCACAGGGGGCACAAATTTATGCACTCAAACAGGCAGAAGCTGCTCACAATCAGAAACTGGCTAATCTACACAAAGGGTTTACTCTTTGTGGAAATAAGCTCATCAAACTAGAGCAGTTGATTCAAACCCATGTGGCAAAGGTTGTAGGTCCTTCTGACCAAACCAATGCTTCCAAAAAGGGGGAGAATCAGGGAGTTCGTGAACTAGTCCAAGCAGCTCCATCACCAACAGTCCAAGCAGTATCAACAGCTCCATCTTCTAGGCTAGCAGTCCCAACAGCTTCTCAAGCTGTTAGCCTAGAAACTCAAGCTGCTTCTACAAGAGCAACTGGAGTTGTTATAAGAGAAGGCATTCAAGCTCCATCCAGTTCAGTCCAACCTACATCTTCTGCTACAAAAGATAAGGGCAAGGGTATTCTGATTGAGTCTCCAAAGCACAAATTTTCTACCAGAGAAGCCCAGATTGCCTTTGATGCTGAGATTGCCAGAAAGTTAGCAGAAGAACAAGATCAGGCTTTAGACCAGCAAACCCATGCCCCAATGCAAGATGATGAAACCTTAGGAGATTACCTAAGAGGGTTTGTGGTGAAGCAAGGTGAAAGGAAGAGGAAGATGCCAACTGGGCATACCAAGGCTGAAAATAGAAGATTCTTAATAAATTTTGCCGTTGCAGCAGATATTCCAAAGAAGATTGCTCAATCCATGACTACTGAAAGGCTGCAGGAAATACATGATAAAGAAATGGAGAAAAGAAAGAAAACAAGAGTCTCTTCAGAAGTTCAGCCATTACCAAAAGTTCAACCATCCCAATCAGTCCAACCATCAACGAAATCAGTCCAACCTGAAGCTGCCAATGCACCTGCTCCTACTGATCAACCTACTGTTTCTATTCCATCATCTGTTAAGAGGGTGATCTTTCAGCACCATTTGCAAAAAGCTATGGAGATAGAAAAGTTGATTGATCAACATGACTTCACAAAGCCAGAAATCAACTACTGGTTTGCTAAGTCATTGGATGAAAGAAATTTAAGGGTCAAGTTTGTGATAAGGAGAGAATCTGGACCAGAAGAGGAGTTTGATACATTCTGGCAGATGGTTCATAAGCTGAAAAGGGATGAACTGATAAAGATGTACCACATAGGATCTGTTTCTCAGGTTAGATCTGATCTTCCACAAGTAAAACAACTTATCAGAGATCTAAGTTCAGTTGCTGATGCTGAATTTGCAAGAAAAGAAGTAGAAGATGCTGAGAAGAAAGGGAAACAGATCAAAGAAGTTCATATTTTTGTCAAATCCAGAACCTACAGAATCACATTCAAAGATGGGTTTGGTATTTTCTTCAATCTCGAGTTTTATAATTTTTCAAAAGATATGCTGCTCCAAATAAAATCAGTTAGGATATCTTGTGATAAAGAAGAGATGAAGAGAGAATTTTTGAAGGCTGTAGATCAGAAGCTTGCACAGTTGTAAGTTTTTGAAAGCCTTGGTTTGTAAATAACAGTTTACTTATTCATTTCCTTATTTGTATAGAACTTAAAGTCTTGTATAAAGAATTTAAGTTAGGGGGAGATTGTTGGGAAATAGTTTAAGTATACTCAAGCTGTTAGTTTAGACTTCTTAGACTGTTAGTAGATTTTTCATGTAAGTACAAAGTTCATGCTGCTAGTTGAAGAAACTCGAGCTGCCAGTGTAAAAGTTCAAGCTACCAGAGCAAAACAACTCAAGCTGCTCAGTTCATGCTGCCAAGTCATTCAAGCTGCTCAACAGTTTCATAAACAGAATGTGCTGATTTTCAGGGAAGATATCTACACGAAGATTCTAGCATATCTACTATCAGAGAAGTCATAGTCCTTCAAGGAAACACGTCCATAAAGCAATATAAATAGACAGAATATTGTATAGAAGATATACGAATACATAGAGAAGTTTTCTGCATTTTTGAGTCTGTAATTGCTTTATTGTTTAAGTTTTCTTAAGCCTCTAAGGTTGTAAAACCCTAAGAACAGTCTGTGTTCTTCGTCTAATCAAAACAGATTAGAGGTGATTGTAATCATTGAATTCAGCATTACAAACAGTCTTGATTACTTCTTATGTTTTAAGCTTAATTGATTCTGAAAGTTTTTGTTAAAATAATTAAGTGTTATTCCGCAAACTTCTTAATTAAACTTTGATTCAAAGCAAGATTATTGATTTATACTCTGATAAATTCAAATCAGTTAATCTTGGTTATTCATAATTTTCATAATTCTTAGATCCTGACAGGAAATGAAAAAACGAAAGATTGCCAAAGTCTCTCATCAAGTCCAAAGCCAACAGGAACCAAGTCAAGCTGGTGTCAGTGATCCTTCTCCACATGTCCAAGCTGTTGCTACTAATCCTCAATCAGAAGCAATCTCTCAAGCAAAGCTTGATCAGGTGAAAAGGGTGCTGTTTGAACATCAACTTCAGAAGGTGATGGAGTTTGTAAAGACCCTCGACCAGCATGACTTCTCAAAACCTCCTATTACATATTGGTATGCTAAGTCAATGGATGACATTGACTTAAAATATCATTCAGAAGAGAAACTGGTCCTGAGGAAGAATATAAGAGTATAATGCACATAGTCCAAGGGATGACCAGGGATGAGCTTACCAGAATGCATCATGTTGGATCTGTGAGTCAAGTCAGGTCTTCACTTCCACAGGTCAAGCAAGCTATAAAAGATTTAAAAAGCATTTTTGATCCAAGGTCAATCAGAAAAGATATAGAAGATGCCAAGGAGATGAAGATTGCACAGGTTGATCTGTATGTAAAATCAAAGACATACAGACTCAGATTTGCAAATGGATCCAGCATGTTCTTCAATTTTGAATTTTTTGATCTTCCAAGAGCATGGCTGGTACAAATGAGTTCAGTGAAGATATACTGTGATAGAGAGGAATTGAAAAGAGAATTTTTGAAGGCAGTTAATCAGAAACTTTCACAATTGTACGTTTTTAGATGCCTTAGTTTGTAAATAACAGTTTTACTTTGTTTTATTTCCTTATTTGTATAGAAACTTAAAGTCTTGTGTAAAGAATTTAAGTTAGGGGGAGATTGTTGGGAAATATTCTAAGTATGTCAAGCTGTTAGTAAGATTTCTCAAACTGTTAGTAGATTTTCTGCGTAATTGCAAAGTTCAAGCTGTTAGTTGAAGAAGTTCGAGTTGCTAGTTCAAAAGTTCAAGCTGCCAGTGTTCAAACTCAAGCTGCTCAACAGATAGACTTCAAGCTGCTCAACAGTTCAATAAACAGAAAGTGCTGTTATTCAGGAAAAGATATATTCGAAGATTCAAACATATCTACTATCAGAGAAATCAGAGTTTTTCAAGGAAACAAATCAGAATGCAGTATATATACATAGAATAGGTTTTTCTATTATAAGTTTGCACGTACAAGTTTATTCAGTTGTAATTGTCTTTCTGATTAAGTTTTCATAAGCCTCTAAGGTTGTAAAATCCTAAGAACAATCTGTGTTCTTTGTCTAATCAAACAGATTAGAGGTGATTGTAATCATTGAGTTTGACAATACAAGTGACTTTTGATTATTGATTGTGTTTATGTGATTATTTGTTTTGAAAGCTTTTCTTAAAACAGTTAAGTGTTATTCCGCAAACTTCTTAATTGGACTTTGATTCAATACAAGGTTATTGGTTTATACTCTGATTAATTCAAACCAGTTAATCTTAGGTAGTGATATTGTGATGACGTGGCTTTTCTGGGATCGGGAGGGGTGTTACATTTGTTAACTATTAATAAATTAATACACTAACCCATTAATTAATTATAATCAATTATTAAGTTTATAATTAATTTATTAAACATACTAAATTAATAAACCAATTAATTACTTATTTAAATAATATTAATTCTAATTAATATTACATCACATAGTTATTTAATTTTCTTTATGGTTCAGTGAGGGCAACCCAAAAAGGACCCTTCTAATTAATGATAACTTTACAAATTAGTTATGACTTTGACACTAATTACAACAAGAATTTGGTTGGCAAGCATCGTTGCAAGAAGTTAAACAAAGATCTGCAATTATTGTGAGGTAATGTTTATGATTTAATGCGATTTTTGGCCAAGAAGGCCCACAGTTTTTATAAAATTATGAACATGCAAAGAGAATTCATGTGTTAATTGTTAGTTGCAGAGTAAAATTGGACTAAAATTAAAGCTATAGCAACTGATTTCAGTGTTTAATTCCACCTAGAGGTTAAGAAATCTGAATTTATGTGTTTGCGTGAACTGTACTACTCGCACAGTGAAGAACACAACCATTTTGGCTTATTTGCATGCTTTAAAACACTAGATTGGTGTTAATAAGAGTTTATTTTAGTAATTATAGTGTTTACCGATAGATTTCACTCATAAGATAGGTACAAAAATGTTGAACTTTAAATCTGAAAAAATTATAAAACTGTAAGTGATGAAGTTCAGATGTAAGGATAATACGAACTTCAGACCATCCGAAGTTCAGGTCATCTGAAGTTCGGATCCTCATGTTAGTATGTTAATATGTTGATGAAGTCTGGATGAGAACATGATCCGAAGTTTGGATCATGCATCTGAGGTGGACCATTCGAAGTTCGGATCCCTACTTAAAGGCTTAAACGTTAGCAATGAACTTAACATCCGAAGTTCGGATGGGACATCCGAAGTTTACCAAGTTCGTAACTTAGGTCCGAAACTTAAAGATAGTATAATTTGATAATGACCTAAAAGGTTAAAAATGTCTAAAGTTAGCAAGCATCCAAAGTTCGGATAAATAAATCCAAAGTATGCATAGATCTGAAGTTCGCATGATCCCAAAGCTCGTATATGTTCGAAGTTCGGATATATCATCCGAACTTGAGCAATAATCCTAAGTTAACTTAAAATGCCCATAAATGTAATGTACATTAGCAATTTATACTGAGCCTTATAGAAGTATATTTTGCAATGCCACACAGAGTAAAAGCATAAGTTAAGCCGATATCAGCCTGAACTAGCAGAAGTTTCACCATATCCTTGCAAAAGCATTTCATATACCCCATCAACATAACAATCACTGTGAATGGTAGATTTTACTTTTGATGCATTTTATGTAGTTTGAGACTTCATTAGCAGCGTAACTTTCATTGGCATTCATTTTAAATATAAGCAACCTAAACAAGTTGCACGACATAATTTGCTAATCAGCTAAAGCTCATCATACTACTCTCATTGCATTTTCTTTAAAAATAAGCAACTTAAACGAGTTGTGCAACATAATTTGTTGATCACCTAAAGCTTAGCATACTATCATGCCTATTAATTGCGATATACGCTGAAAAACTCAGCTATTCAACTGCAAACATAGCACCAACACTCTTGTACAATGTTGGGTGGCAGTCTAAGTTATATAAAGTGTTTATTTACTTGATGACAAACACTATAACAGCAATGCACTTCGATGATACCCACGTTATTTACTGGTAGCTAGCTCAATACGTGTCTGATCCCCATAAAATGTGTGTGCGTGGTATTATCATCATCCCAATTCTAAGTGTAATGTCTTAATAGCGGCAACCATTTATATTGTATAGCAAATCGCAAATCTTAAGCAGCATATTGACTGGTCCCTTATTATACTAAAGCGAAGCATAGCAAGCGGCACGTTGCGCACATTAATGGATATAAAAATTGTATTATCTACTCACTCACTAAGTAATTAGCTTACCCTCATTGATTTCTTATATTCTTGGCAAAGACAAGAGTACAACAGGACCTACTTCTTAGGATCAAGCTTGATTCAAGAAGATCTAGATCACTACAAACTTAGTGGTACTTTTGCTTGTAAAATTGTGCATGGTTGGGTAGAAACTTGTTATATATAGAACTCTGATGTAATAGATATTAGACATGTACCGTTTTAGTACATAGCGTGTATTTATTGTGTAACATGTTGTATTCATTTATGTAAAGTTTGGTTTGTATTAAGTCTAAGTTACACTATTAACATGACAATTGCTTAACTTGATGTTGGGAGTTGTATGCAAATAATAGCAGGATGTCATAACAATGACAAACGTAAGTTATATGTAATGATCAAAATAATTTTTCAGAAGGTTTTATTTTCAAAATCTATTAAATTAATAAATATAAGAATCTATAACTAGTGATTGTTTTTGCTGGAGAGCAAATGTTATTAATCTCAGTCGTCAAATCATGGATTTACAGTAAAAAAGAACTATAAAAAATTATAAAGGTTTTAAATATATACAAACATACATTATCTAACTACTATATAATACATTTAGAAAATTATCTTAAAAACAATTCATGTTGCACAATGTACAACCAAATAAAGCCTAATGGCTGAATTTTAAAAGGTACAACCTCACAAAGCTTGATGTACATGTCCTTTAGCCTAATATTTGAAATCTACGCACAGATTTTCATTGGGAATGCAAACCAAATTTTCCAAAGCAACTCTTCCCCTTCTGTGCACGCTCACAACTCTTCTCCTTCTGTGCACGCTCAAACTCCAGCTTTGAAACCCTAAAAATACATTTAGGGGTGTTCTTCGGATTTCAATCCATGTAGCGATGGAATCGCCATTGGTATTCAAAACTCTTCCCCTTCTGCTCAAAACTTCAGATTTCATGGATCAACATTGTTTTTCGTCTTGTTATATTTTGGGGTGTTCTTCGGATTACTTCCCCTTTAAACCACTCTCAGTCGCCACCACCACCACCACCACCACCACCTCTTCCATCCCCATCTCTGCCGCCACCACCATCACACTAAGATCTCGTGTAATGCCCCCACCACACGATCCACCTCCCTCTTCCTCGCATTCACGAAAGACACCACATACCATAGGATAAAACTCATGGCACAGAAAACACCACTTTCCTCCTCCTCCGCCTCTGCCGTCTTCGAAAATCTCAACTTTGCAATGAAACTTGGATTTATATTCGTGGGTTTCAGCCTTCTGCCACATCCTTTTTTCTTTGGCTGAGCAATAACCACGTACATCGTATCTACGATCTTTAAAAGAAGAGTCATAACAGCCATAGCAATAATCATCAGCATTAGGATCCTTCTTTTCATCGCATCTTTTTCCCAAATATAAATTGTATGGTTTAATCTTCTAAGATTATGTAGTTGCTTTACATTTTTTGTTTTTTGGTGTATCATTAAATGTTATTTAGCATAGATTTTGAAATCCCAGCTAATAACAAATTATGTCATGTTCGAGAGCCCTGCGAAGAACATATGTAAAGACCATTCGAACACAATTTGATCATTGATTGATATGTTTCTTTGGCATCAGATTTCTAATTACAAATCTTTGAGGTAATATTTGGAACCTAACTTTTTTTTTCTTTGTGCTTCTAATGGAGTTTGTCATTCAATATTAAAGTATCGGTGAATTTAAGTTTCCAACTTCTTCATCTCTGATGTTTGCGTTACCAGTGAAACCAATTAAACACCTCCTTTTTGCTTATTAGGTAAACCCTATCTTAGGTTCATTTTTCGTTTCATGGTTTTCCACCCAGCAGCTTGGTTTTTAACTTAGATAGCTTCAAATGAATTGTGTAGTTAACAATATATTATATCTACTGTCTCTTAGTGGTTTTGTTTCCTTGCAATCTTGCACGGACAGTCTCTTTTTTGGCAACACCCTAACATTAGTAAATTGATGTGGTTAACTCATAACCTTTTAACATATGAGATACATACGTTTTAGACAATTCTGATTAAAAATGCCACTTAATATTTGTTTAATGTGTTATTTTCTATCCTTTTTCTTCTTATTTATGCTTTGCATTATTTGATCATGATAACATTGTTGCTTAAATGGTAGGTTGCTAAAAATATTAGTTTCTTGATTGATGTTGTTTTTATTTTAGATCATTTGCAGATGGGTTTGTAGACAATATATTTATGCATTTGAGAAGCATTAGTTTTCTAATTGTTGTTTCAACTTCCATTTGCAGCTTTAAAGTTTTTACCTTGATGTATTGAAACATCTTTAAGAGCTTGGAGTCTTCTGTTCGAGTTCTTGGACTGAAAGGATCTATGACTACGTATTTGAAAGGATCCATGACTATGTATAGTTGAGAGCTTTACAGATAAGTATTTGAATCGTTCATAGAAATTATTCGATGGTATTCTGTGTGTACTAATTTGTGATTCCGCAGATAGAGAACATGAAAATAGAAGCATGAACGCGAGTAGACTATGTGAATGAAACCATTTGGTCCTCTTATCTGTAAGAATATATGTGCTTATTTACTTCGAAAAGGTTGGCTTGACTTGAACAATGTTTGAAATTAACGGATCTAACTTTAAAAATAAAAAAGAAATCAGTACAACTTCAAAAATTAGATTTTCAAGTCTTGTTTTTTCTGTAAATAAGTCTCGATTTTGAATATTTGATCATCAAATTTGTTATGGCAATGGTGCTTGAATATGATGTTGAATACTTTTTTTGATTTTTACATTTGAACTGGATGATATTTTTAAAAAGCTTTGTGATACAGTTGGGCTCACGTTCGAACTTGTATCTCATTCTTTGTTGCTTCCATAACAATTAGTAGTTGTGATGCTTTGAATTACATGATAGCAATTTAAGATCTTAAAAAAAGGGGGCAAATTATTTTTGGCTGCACATTTGTTTTCATTTTTTATTGGTCATGGATCCTCCAGAAGCTGTTTTTGTTGAATAATTTTTAATTATTTGGGTTTAACTTGAATGACCCATCTTCCCCTTTGTTCCATTGAATCGCCAAAAAAAGTTAACTACTTGAAATTTATTATATACTTTCTGATTTTTGTGGATGCCTTTTGGAATGTATAAAGGCAAGTTGTGTATGTGAATTCGAAACTAAGATGAGGGGGGAAGTTAGATTCGATGTGGTTGCTGGAAGTTTGGACTTGGACCCCAAGACGTACAAGTCTCACGGTGGTGAAATTTAAGATGCACAGCAGTAGGAGGTGAGCAGGGGAGGTACGAGACTTATATTAGGGTGTGAATGAGTTTCTTATTAAAAACAACAGCAACAAAATGTGGTGTGTTTGTTTGTGTGTGCAGGTTTGTGATCCAGAGACAAAGTCTCGGGTTGTGTAGTGGTGTGTGTGGTTGTGATTTGCATTGCGTGTTTGAATGTACAGGAGTGTGTGTGAGTTTTAAAAGCTCAAACGGAAACAATATTTATGAATATGTGTGTGTGCAAAGTGTATGTATGTACTGTGTGTGTGTGTGTGCTGTATGGTAATTCAGCAGCAACAATTTATGATAGTATATGTATGTTCATGTGTTTGTGTTGTATATGTAGCAATACATGTGTGTGTTTTGGCATTCATCATTAGCAGCAAAATAAGTGTACGCCTCCTTATTACAAATAATACAACTCACCACTGCATTTATAATTTTGAAATTTGAATGTTTTAAAAAAGCTTGCACTCCTCCAGCACCTTGAAAATTTTTGTTATTTCGAGTACATGTAGTATCCTTAAACTACAACTTCTTACAACATGTGTCTGAATTTTAAGAGGTGCATCTTGCTAAAGCTTAATGTACAAATTCTTAATGCATAGAATATCAAATTTCAAACTCAACCATTTTGCATTTAGACGTGCACATGCACTTTACTTGGAACATGAGATGAAAGCAGACTCTTCATCCTCTCCTTTTCATTGCTTCAACACACATTTCTCTCTCTAACATGTTCGTCTCCCCCACCCATTCACCCTCATGGAGAAATTCTTCTTTAAGGTGTGTGAGATCCTTTTCTGGTTCTGGTGGTGGACTGAATGTTGCTGCTGCTAGCCAATTTGTACGAGGGTGATGGTGGAGGGTCGACATCTTCGGCCCTGTGATGGTGGAGGGTCGTTAATTCTCATATTTGATCACCTTTATCTCGAGGTAAGAGGAGACTCTTGTGTCCCACTGCTCTGTTTTCGTGAACAATTTGTCAAGTCTACCCTTGATTTTGTAGGCATGGAGTGTTCTGGAGGTTCTGCGTCCACTTTATGAATCTTCAAAAGTCATTTTGTCAAGTCAAGAGTCAACAGGAGAAGTTGTTTATGGACTTGGAAGGCAACCAACCTTTGCGGATTTCGGATTCTGATAGCAAAAGTCATTTTGTCAAGTTTAGAGTCAACATGTTCGTCTCCCCCACCCATTCACTCTTGTAAGAATGATCGTCTTGTTTCAGATGTTAAAAAGAATCGATAACTGATGTATCTTAAAATTTAAAGTCGGAGTTGACCAATTAAATGTCTCATTATGTCGTTATTCAGAGGTTTCCATAGATTCAATGACGATGGGTGGTTGTTAATGAACTGTGATGTTGCTGAAGATGTGATAGTTGCAATCAACTCAAGTAAGAATCTTAGCACCTTAATGAACCCCTCCAACTCTCTCTCGTTTCTTGGATGAGTACTTTGTGCAAAGGCATCAATGCTATTTCAAGTAAGTGTGAAGTGTTATGTTGATTTCTCATCAAAAGGGCTTTCAATTTGATTTTTGAATAGTGTCTCCCTATCAAAAGTTTGATACCAACTTCATTGCAGAATGTACCTCATGCGATGTTGGTACACTTTTTATGAGAGCATCGCTCGGGACTATATATAAAGGGACTTTAACCAGTGTAGTTGAAATAGTTGTTGTTTCTGTAGCTCCACCTTCCGCTAAAGATTGGTCAAAGAATCTCGAAACCAGTTCCGGAAAATGGTACTTTTTTATATCAAATTTTAGTTGTTTGTTTTAAGGCTTACATTCAGAATCTGTCTTTACACATATGCTTCCTTCGTTGTCATCCTCGGCCTCAGGGATTTTGTTTGAGATGATTTAATAAATGTCGATAAGAGATGAGTGTACTGTTTACACAATTATATGAAATTATGAACAAAGCCCAATTTCTATCTTCTAAATATTAAAGTCAAGGTTTCAAACTTCATATTATCCTTGCTATTTGAAAAGAGTGCCTGAATTCAAGTAAAAACCTTTTTATGTATGAATTCCTCTATATAGTAAAAAGGGTGTTGGTAGTTGGTGACTTGGTAGAATGCAAAAATGATCTCTACCTTCCATGAAGGCTTAAGAAAACGTAACTTTTGTTATTAAACTTGCATTTATATTCAAAAAAGACTACTCTCATAAAATTACATGGTCAAATATTTCATGGTGAAAGCTTCAATTAACTGAAGCTGAACCAAATATCAGTGTGGGAGAGCCCCAAGGGGCGACAACTCCATCTCATGGGACCTTCAATCAAAGTGGCATAAAGTATCAAATCAGATTAGGGTCAAATACATTGGCCAGATGGCCTAAAATTTGTCTGGTTCATGTGGAGAGGCTCTTTGCATGACCCAAGTGAACAATTTGGGTCAAATGTGTCCGATATATAGTACAACAAAAAAATTAGGTTAAAAGGAATGCATTGTTGTCTACTTCTTAGACGCCTGTCGTTTCATGCAAAAAGCAATTAAGCGCCAATAGTGCAATCCTGTTAAATTTTAGAACCGAGGCTTTCAACTCAACAAAAGACTTTGGGATGTTAATATATCTTGTGTTTCTGAGACCTCCTCTAAGCCCAAAATAGAAAAGTCCAGCCCACCACTGCCTAACCATCAGGGAAGAAATCAAGAAATTATCAGAGAACAATATAACTTTTAGTTGGGGTTGCTTTTAACTTTGTTGAATATAATATTAATAATATATTTTCTAAGTTAATCATATCTTCAAAATATACCGGAACTTCTTTGAAGGGACTACTCTTTATATACAGGGTTAGTATTGAAAAAACCCTATGGACTTTTATGAATTTATCAACTAAGTCACTAAACTTTAATGCAAGTGTTTAAGTTTTTCGACAATTTTTGTATATAACGCTTTCATTTATGGGCATGAAATGAAATGTTACACCAATGTTCCAATGGTTCTTTCACATTAGTAATTTTAAGTAATGAAAGAATCAACTATCAAGTATGATTGGTTGCAAACCACTTACCAAATTTTAGTTTAGCTTATAAATTGAAAAATATACATAAAAGTACATATTCTATTTAATTAATCATCTTTCAAATATTAACCTTGATTTTTTAGTTCTTATTTAGTAGTGTTATATGTATTATCATCTTTTATATATCTCTGCATTTATTATCTCTTGAGTAAATTATGTATCTGTGTGGTTTATTGTAAGTTATGGATTTAGTCCCTCAAACAAACTAAATACACAAATAATCACTAAAAACGAACTTCTGTAATATTTTGGTCACTCAATCTAACTTTCGTTAACTTAACAGTTAACTCTATGGGTATTTTCGTCTATTTACCATACATGGACCATTAATAAAATTATTTAGTAACTTTTTATTTTTTAAGAATTTTGTTGTACTATTTATTTATTAAATTAGTTAATTTATATTGTCATTTATTTGTGTTCATCATGTTGTTGAAGTATTCATATGTGTTAATCATATTTCTGAATAACCCAACCATGTTTTTATAACTAAATTTATGGTAACCTTAAATTAGCAACGTGTTAGCATGAATCAAATGGTAAATAACCCTAAATCAAAAGAAGGTTGAATTGAGAATTTGTATTTAAATTTAAAACATAAAGAACAAGAACATAAACAAGAAACCATATCAGATACAATACACAATATAAACACCAATAATGATTTCAATACAAGTTTACACAAAAATCAAAAAACTTTTTGAGATCCAAAATCAGATAACTACGCAAACTGATAGTTATTGAATTTGAAAAATAAAGAATCCTTAATCCATTCGAACCCTTTCAGATCCGAAATAAAGACAAGAACTTTGGTGTCGGTAAAATCAATAACCCATATTCCATTCGAAATCTCTTAGAAAACCAAAAACCTTAACTTGATTTGAAACCAAATATGTCAAATTGTATGTATATTTAAAAAAGGGTTAGAGCCGTAGAATAGTTGTGTACTTTTTAAAATGTATCGATATGGTATCTGTACTATTTTAATTATTCATATTACACGTATACTTTCTGAATCGTAGCCTACGCGCCTGCTTCTGATGAGATAGAAGTAGGCTCCCGGTGCGTCTTCCTTCGGTCGGCTTGTCATCGAAGGATGTTAGCCAAATCAGAAGAACTATAGGCTCGAAGGCTCGGGTTGGTCAAGCGAACTGACAAATGAACCTAGGGGCGGGGCATTTTCGGGGAGTAGCAATTCTGGCCGCCTTTCCACTCCTCACTTTGCTTTCCACCAAGCCAATAAAATCTGCCTCTTGTCTATGGAGCCTAAAGCTTTAACCATGGCATAGGCCATGGACTTGGATCTACCAAATGATAAGGCGATTTCAAAGCGAAGCATTCACTGAAGGATGCGCTTGCCCATGGCCTCATCTTCCCATTTTTTGGTTTGTCCAAAAAAAGAAACCTGGACCCACTATTTTTTTTACCCAAGGCCTATTTATTTTTTATCCCGAAATGATTGTAACAATTTCCGTTTTGGGGTTTACATATACTTATAATCTTTGTTATAATGGAAATGAGAAGGATTTTTGATTCAAAAGAATCAATTAAGTATGTATCAATTTTCAAATTTGATACGTGTACTACATTTTTTCATACCAATATGATACATTTGGTAACCGGTTATTGACTATACCTGTTAAGAGTGGAATTTCTATTTTTATTAATGTTTAAATTTCCATAATTGAAGCATCAAATACACTCTATCGTCATTGTGATAACCTGGTAGGAGAAATCACACAGCACAACCAACTTCAAACACCTACAGACCACTGTAGAAATCTCTAATGACGATCTCTACCGTCCAAATCGAAGAACTATGTGTTGCGAAGCTTCTCCTCAAATTTCACGGAGATCCAACGGTGAACAAGTTAGTAACGACGATTCTCCCACAACTGCGCAAAGCTAGACGAAATAACCGGTCATAAAAAAGTAAATGTATCATATTAACAATATAAAAAGTACACGTACTATATCGATACACCTTAAGAAGTATACTGCCATTGTACGAGTTTAGCCCTTAAAAAAACTATTCATCGTTGAAAACCACCTTTTTGTCATTTAAAAAACAGGTCATCGAACAAAAAATGTTTGTCGCTGCCGCTGCTTTGCGCGAGTATTGTTTGAGGTTTTTTTTGCTTATTTTCTGTAAATTTATTTTGCTAAAGTGTCCGTCCCTGTGATGGTCTTCATGATTGCTAACGACTGGTATTGATTTAGTATATTTCATGCCTCAAATTCTTGATTTTTTAAATATATTTTTAATGTCTATGCATACTTTTTTCATCTTTTGTTTTAGTCGGGTTGACTTTCTTTTCATGTTGTTACTTTGAAGTTAGTATAATATCGTTTTTATGTTTTTCTTTTCTTCACTATTCTTTTTGTTTGATTCTTGAACTTATGTCTGTAGGTTAGATGTTTTCTATGCTCTGCAAGACCGGTGGTAATGCAAACACCGGTTGCCTGCTCAGGTTCTCCAAGTAATGTCACTTTTTACCTTTATGAATGCCACCATGACTACCATACGTGTTAGTAAAGATGCTTCAAGAGACCCAACAACCCAAATCGATAGTTGTTTGCTATTGAGAGGGCGATAATCAAGTCATCGATTGTTGTTTCGGTTTAGCAATTTGTCACAAAGGAATTTGATTATGATTTAAATTTATTTTTATGTCTATATGAGGACGACATATTATCTATGACTTCAATATTCTTTTCTTTTTGTCTTTAGAAAAATAATATGCAAATCAACAAACATGTTGCCAAATGAAAAATAAAATTTCGTCACCGCCGCTTTGCACAGGAAACTCTACTAGTGTTATTATAAAACACTACAATAAATTGTAAAGAGAACTACCGGTAATGCATAGGTAAAATACTAGTTATATTTGTTAATAAAAAATTAAAGTAAAGGGTTAAGGTCTTAGAATAGCAAGTTACTTTTGAAAATGTATCAATATGACACATCTACTTTTTTAATTGTCTATAAGGTACGTGTACTTCAATTTTCTGTATCGATATGGTCATTCTACATAATAGAGCCCGGTTTTTACATACAAAACAAGGTTCTAATGGTATAAAAAACAGGGGTCTAATACAAATATGGTCATATCGGTATGAAAAATTGAAGTACAGGTACCATATCGACATTTAAAAAAGTAGACATACCATATTGTAAAATTTTTAAAAGTAGGTTACTATTGTATGACTTTACCCTAAAGTAAAATACAAAGATTAAGAACGAGGAGTATTTTCAACTAAAGACGAAAATGTTCAAAGGAAAAAGTGATCAGAAAATGAGTTTTGGGAGGGAGAGTGAACCGAACTCTACTGTACGGTAGTAGGAACCAGGAAAACTGTCCACTTCAGCATGCAATTCGAAACAAGTGAACCACCGGCGCCACCACCACCACCTCCACAACCACCGCTTTATATGGAAACGGATGTAGTTCATCCTCCTCCGCCCCGAGATCCGCCAAGGATCCAGCGCCTTGACGAGTCCGTCGTAAATCGAATTGCCGCCGGTGAGGTCATTCAACGCCCTGTCTCCGCCGTCAAGGAGCTCGTCGAGAACAGCCTCGATGCTGGCTCCACCACCATAAATGTTGTTGTTAAGGACGGAGGCCTTAAACTCATCCAAGTCTCCGATGACGGCCACGGAATTCGCGTAAAACCCCTCCTCATACGCACTTTTGTATTTTTGTGTCAAATACTCCGGCATAAAGTGTCCACATGTTCTTCTCACTAATTTTAACTTTTTTTTTATTTGTTTTTGTGTTTAATATGTCTCTATGACTCTATCTGCAAAATACCCCCATTCTTGTCAATTTTGAAGTTTTCAGAAGCCAATCTTTTTTGAAATTTGGGCTATTGATGTAGATGTAAATTGTCGTTTCAGTATGAGGACTTGCCGATTCTGTGTGAGAGGCATACGACATCGAAGTTGTCTGCATTTGAAGATTTACAGTCGATTAAGTCGATGGGGTTTAGAGGAGAAGCCTTAGCAAGCATGACTTACGTTGCTCATGTTACAGTCACCACCATAACTAGGGGTCAATTGCATGGTTATAAGTATGATTTTCTTATTAGTCCTTATATTCATTCTTTTCTATGAAATTGTTTTACATTATGGTTTGGGTATGTCAGGGTATCATACAGAGATGGTGTGATGGAGCATGAACCCAAGGCGTGTGCTGCTGTGAAAGGGACTCAGATAATGGTGAATATTCATCCTTTCATATCTATTGAACAAATTCTAACTAGTATATTAGCTATGATCGGTTAGTGGTTGTAGTTCTGATGATATAATTCTACTTGTTAACTTCACATTATGCTGTGTAGGATTCAATTTATGTTTCTTGGTCTCTTTTGCCCTTTCTTTTTCTCACATAGATGCATGATTCTTGAATCGTGTGTGTGTGTGTTTGTGGAATAGAGAAAACTATTTTTCTATGATTCTGAAAGATGGGAAAAACAGTATATTCGTGTGATAGTGGCACATTGATGCTAAGCATATTAGTGTTATATTATTAGTGTGATAGACTGATAGTAGCACATCGATGTTAAGCATGTTAGTGTAATATTATTATCGATTATAGAAAACTAGATTTTAGCAAGTAAAAGGACATGGATTTGAGTTTTTGTGCAATTAAGATTCTGATTTCTGAATATGTATATATGGTTCTCTTCTGATTGAGTGGTGCGTTTATTTCTACCAGATTGAAAATTTATTTTATAACATGATTGCACGAAGGAAAACTCTTCAGAACTCTTCTGACGATTATCCCAAAATTGTTGACCTGTTATGTCGGTTTGCAATCCATCACAAAAACGTCAGCTTCTCCTGCAGAAAGGTGATCAGTTTAAGTAATTGTTTTTGCCTTCTTCAAATTCTAGTAACTGCTTTTGCTTTATATAATTTTCAACGTTCATTCTTAGGAGGTGTTACTTTTATCACAATAATAATATTTATATTTTCTGCATTTCCCCCATCGCCTTATTAGCATGGTGCTGCTACAGCTGATGTTCACTCAGTTACTATGTCCTCAAGGCTTGATGCAATCAGATCTGTTTATGGGGTCTCAGTTGGTCGCAGTCTGATAAAAGTAGAGGCTTCAGATGCTAATCCATCTAGTTCAATTTTTGAAATGGATGGATTTATATCTGACTCTAGTTACTCTGCAAAGAAGACTACTATGGTTCTGTTTATCAATAGTAAGTATGACATAATTGAATTCAGAAATCCAAATGAGTTTGTATTGTTTATAATTATCGTCCATTTAATTTAGTGCTAAAGATATGCTGGATGTAAGATGAGTGCTTCGTACAGGTGTACATGACATTAAATGGTCATTAGTTTATGGATTAGACTATTAGTATAGCAGCATGAGTCGTTTCTTTTTCATTCACATATTGCAATGCTATTGATATCTATCTTAGCAAGACTTACGTCATTTTGTTCTCTTTGTTGATGATGTTTTTCTTAGGTAAAAATATTTGGTGACCTTTTTTCTTTTCCAAATTTTTGCTGTTCATGTTTCTCAGAATTTGTTTCTATGTCAAATGAGATCTGGATATCAAATGAGCCTATCTAGATTTCTATTAAGATCTTTCAAGAGGAGTATAAAGTTATATGCATCTTGTAATAAGTGCAGCAACTTCTACAATACAATGTCTTACACTACATGCATCAACAAAATGATTATAATACTTACATGTATTCCTTTGTTCTTGTTCTCTCTCTCTCTCTCTCTCTCTCTCTCTCTCTCTCTCTCTCCATAAATAGCAAATAAAAGACAATTTCAACTAATCAGCGTCATGCATCATATTTACCTAATCTGACATGATTTACATATGCCTACCATTTCCTTGTCTCTGGAATCTTATAATTGGCAGGGATTACCAATTGATTTTTCGGGGTCAAAATTTAGCTCCTCTCTACTATATTGTATTTGTTTATTATTGTAATAATTAATGTTGTTATGGTGGGAGATTAGAAGCTGGTCCTTTTGTACTCCTGCCAAATCCCTGCATCGGTGCTTTTGTGGTGCACACACCATGTGGGGTTTGTTGCATCAAATTATGGACCACAAATTCATGCGAATATGAGATTTGGGGAAATTTTTGGTCCGTCTATGGAATAAAAGATGAAATCTTATGATTTGCAAAATTAGAAGCAAATGAAAAAATGTGCAATAAATTTAAGCTTTACAACCAGAAAGTGAAATAAGTAGGCTACATAAGTAATTCTTTTGGTTAGTTTAAACCACTATGAAAGAACACATTAGCTAATACAATACTTTTTTGGTTGACAAGTTTTAGTATATGAAACGATGAGAACTTTTAGGATAATAGATACCAGGCAAAATAATTCAAAGTCTAAACAGAAGTGCACACCTCACCTATATATGTGTATGAAAGATACGTAGCCCATCATCAATATATATGCAATTTCTAGAATACTTGCTGCCTTCTCCAGACAAACCTTAAACATCATAAAACATCGACTGCTGACTTTCAAATAGTCATTATATATGCAATGAAAGATGGAAGTATGGAACTTTAGGTTCCTGCTGCAAAATACGACTATGGATGGCAGAACACTAATTGCTTAGGTTATCCTCTTTCCCATTAAATTTAAGAAACCACACAATATGCCCTAGAATGTCTTCTTTCTTGTGTGTAGTTCAGTGATAATTACACATTTACACCACTGAACTTTTGAAGTATGTTTGAAAATGTGTTTGGCTCTTTTTTTTAATAGAGCTTCCTTTCCCTTTCTCTTTTCACAGAAAGATTAGTCGAATGTACTGCCTTGAAGAGGGCAATTGAAATCATCTATGCTGCAACTTTGCCCAAAGCATCAAAGCCTTTCATATATATGTCAATCGTATTGCCTCCCAAGCATGTTGATGTCAATGTGCATCCCACAAAGAGAGAGGTGATGATACTCCTTGCATGTTATCTTTGGTTTATATGATGAGTTTAGTTTCTAAACTTGTTTTGTTTACTATCTTAAAGTGTGCAACTGACCCAGATCCCTCTAGTTCGTTAGGAACACATTTGGACACTAGATATGTGCTTTTTAGTTTCTTGACGGACTATATGCAATTTTGTTTGTGAAGAATGATATAGAGTTGCTGCACAATTTTTCAGAATTTCAGCAGACAAAAATATATACATGTACTAGAGCATGCATTTTCACATGTAATAGTATTTTTGCAGTATTTGACAGTAATGTCAATCTATGCAATTTTTGATAAATATGTTCCAACTAGGTTCACATTTTATTTACTTACTAGTTTGGTTCCAGGGGCAAATCGCATGTGCTCTATATATTTAGCTTCCTCAAGTCAGTGTTGTAAATATTGGTCTAGGTGACCGATTAGTCAGCGCCTAGGCGCTAGTTGGCCGTTAACCGATCCATAATCGGGGTTAATTAGTTGGAATTGGTCAAAATTCGTCAAAAGTCAATGGTTAATATTGGTCAAAATCGGTCAAAGTCTAACAATTATGGTAGTGGTATTAAACATATTTCTTGAGTGCTATGAACAATTATCTTTATATTTGATGATTTATGAACATGTTGAACTTGTATGGTTGTACGTATAATTCTGAAATTTACATACAAAAAGTTCTAATCCGGGTGCTCCCACCCTCAGCCAATTACTCGCCGATTACTCACTACTCCTTGGCCGACTACCACCTAGCGAGTTTTGCAACATTGCGTCAAGTGATGAATACAACTTTTGACTTGAAACATTAACTATATAATTTTATGCAGGTGAGCCTTTTGAACCAAGAGGTTATTATTGAAAGGATACAATCAATGATAGAAATGAAGCTAAGAAACTTGAATGAGGAAATCATGTATCAAGAACAGGTAACATTTTCTCAGCACAATTTCTTGTGTGAATAACCGAGTATGTTTTTATAAGAATATATTAGCTTAATCTATCAAATTACATTTACGTGTTGAGAATGGTACATGTTGAGAATGGTGGGGGTACATGGACTCAAGATAGTAAGTATTCGCCTGGATGCTTAGTTACTGGATAAACACTCACCTTTGTGATATACTTTGCGGTGTTTCTTTAGTCTACTATACTACTAGTACTAATATGAGTGTTGTGATTCAGGACCCTTGAGTTTAGTACTATCAAAGTTCACTGGCTAGTACGTAGTGACCATGGTGCATCAAAGTTGAAGGCCAATAGATTGCTTGAGTATGTGAGACAAAAACTTGATGTTAATCTCATTCTATTTATACGGGATTACGGGGAAGTAAGGAGTTAAGAAAACCACATCTTTTGTTGCACTCTTATTAGAAAAAGTAATAGCTAGCTCTGCCCTCTCAATATATCATAAGCTAAAATCCCAAGGACTAAGAAAACCAAGAAAAATTAGGGCTGATCGTTAGCTAATTCTATATTATCTAAAAATCATGAATATAATTAAAATAAGTAAATGAAAGATACTGATCTAGATTTGGTTTGATTTCTCTTTGACCTGGATTCCACACTTCTCTTCAAGATGGGTATGTAAGTAAAACATGTCAACTTGTTCTTCATATTGTGTAATTTGGTTCTTAGGAGAGCCTTGTTGAGAATATGTGCAACCTAGAAATTATGTTTATATTCCCATTTTTATGATAAGACTTACAGATAGAACATGATCTTGAGTTTCAAAACAACAACTTTGTAAAATTTTTCATCAGAACACCCATTGACATCAAAAAGTTATTGATATCATTAAACCATAGTACCATACAATAAAATTATCCGAGTTTGATTCTCCATGAACCACCGGAGCATCTACTTTGTCATCCTTAAGATCATCTTTGAACCTTCTTCTATGCAATGAAGACTGACCAGAGAGTTGGTTGAATCACCATCACTTGCATAATGAGAGTCATGAAACACACTAAGGGAATGAAAAGAACACAACTCGAGAACAACCTCGGTTTGCTCTATATCAATTTGGTGCGTAGTGGGTTGGGTATCTTTGATAAATTTGGAGACTGGAACTAAAGAATAATAGCAAGGTAGCTAAAGAATAATAACACCAGGAGTTAAATGAACAATAATAGGGCCATAGGGGGATATGACTTGGATAAAGTTTTCACCACCAAGATAACAGTCTGATTTAATCAAGGATAAAGTACTTAAACACCACCAAGATTAATCAAATTGGCGACAATTGACTTTATTAGTGAGAAAGCCACAACAGACAGCACCGCACTAAAATCAATAAACAATCGACTCCTTTCGTGTATAGAACACTCAACTTAGCTTCACAAGCTATTGTATTTGCAACATCAAAAAGATGCTTTTGCTAATACAACTTAAAGTACCTAAACACCACCGAGATTAATTAAATTATGCTTCCCACCAAGTGTTTTGAACCCAAATAAAGAGTCCAAATAAGGTCCAAGGTAAGCTGGATTGATAAAGTGGGCTGGTCTTGAATAATGACCAAGTACCTTTTCATTGTGAAACATGTCAATTATCCTAACATGTTCGTCAATCTTAGTTACTGATTCCTTACAAAGTGTCTCACCCATTTTTATTTGATACATAGTGATGTGCGGGACCATCTAGAGTTAGAAACATATCGGGCTCAAGGTGGTTTGTCACATTCGTCAATCATGATACTTGACTGACATGGTTGTTTCTAATGATACACAAATCTGAAGTCGGATGAGTTTTCAACCATTCCATCAAATGAGCAAAAACCAATTTTCATGAAAAATCTATAACTGATAATGCCAAAGAATACTTTTATTCCCAATTAGGATACCTTTGTAACCAAAAAGGAAGCATTCGTCTAACGTTCTGCGTTGATACCTAACTTCACACAAAAGTTGGTGTAGCTATAAGAAAACTAGGCATCTTCTTGAAGTAACCCACTCCTATCTCCTATCAATTGTGTACCTAAACATTTTTGGGGTAATGCAGTTATGACTGCATCCTATCTCATCGACTGATTACCTTCTCATATCCTAGGATTTCAAACACCCCTTGAGTTACTTCAGTCAACGTTTCCTCGTATTATCTCGTTTTCCTCTTAAAATGCTTGGTTGTACCTTGGTAGATAAAATATTACTGTTGATTGAACCTAATGGGCCTTGGGCCTGGGAAGTTTATTGCAGAAAGTGTTAGGAAATTGCTCGTCACACACACACACACAACACACACACGTAAAGCAAACGAGAACACAACGATATTACGTGGTTCGGTCGATGCTCTGACCTACGTCTACGGGGGCAACTGGGGTTTTCTTATTATGAGGTGATAAAGAATAATTACAAAGTACAGGAGATTATATATAACATAATTAGGCAACGTTTCCTAATTAACTATATGGTAGCTTCCTAAGATAACTAGGGCCGGCTGCCCTTTTCTTTTATCGAAGCGTACATCTCAACAATCCCCCACTTGGAGGCTTCGAAACTCGAAAATCTTCGCTCCATTGTACTTGTGAAAAAATTCACCGAACTTTAAACCCTCCTAGTTGCCACCTGCCTTCTCATCACTATTCCTATTCCTGAAGGCTAGCTGAAGTTGCAGAACTTCAGCTTATCCAACGTTACAGATTTTGTAAACATATTTGTTGGATTCTTCGTACCAAGGATCTTATTCACTGAAAGTGTCCCATCGCTTACCAAATCCCTAATGAAGTGATACTTCATCTGAATGTGTTCCGTGCTGTGAAATACTGGATTCTTTGCGAGATGAACCGCACTCTGGTTATCGCAATGGAGGACATAGTCCTTTTGATTTATACCCGATTCTGAGAGAAAGTTTCTTAACCAAATAAGCTCCTTGCCAGCTTCTGCTATGGCCATATATTCTGCTTCAGTGGTTGAAAGAGCAACACCCTTTTACAATCGGGACATCCAACTGAGAGCTGTACCCCCAACAGTAAACACTAACCCGTGGTGCTTTTCTCCGTATCCACACAACCTCCCAAATCTGCATCCGAATAACCTTCTAAGATTACTTTCTTTCTGCTGAAACATAAAGCAAACTTAGAGGTGCCTTTCAAATAGCGTAGCAGCCACTTAACCCCTTCCCAGTGCTCCTTCCCGGGATTCGACATAACCTGCTGACCACTCCCACTGCGTGAGCAATATCAGGTCTCGTGCAAACCATTGCATACATAAGACTACCAACAGCTGGGGCATAAGGAACCTTGGCCATTTCTGCTTTGTCTTTGTCAGTCTTTTGGAGATTGCTTCTTTGAGAGTTTCATGTGACTAGTCGATGAACTCTTTGCTACTGTACTCACCCCCATTATCTGACTTCAAGCATTTAACCTTCAGATTCGTTTCATTTTCAACTGCAGCCTTCCACTATTTAAAGGTGTTGAAAACCTAGATTTGCATTTGAGAAAATAAACCCACACTTTTCTGGCGCAATCATCAATGAAAGTAACATCATACCGAGAGCCTCCTAATGAAGAAACTGAAGTAGGACCGTAGACGTCAGAATGAATCAGCTCCAACTTTCTGGCCTTGGGTGGTTGACCCATCTTTGCAAAGGAAACTTTCTTTTGCTTACATAGGACACATGGTTCACAAAAGTCAGTAATAACACCTTTCATGTTCGGAATTTTACCTTTTGAAGCTAACATCTTCATTCCCTTCTCACTCATATGCCCAAGTCTTTGGTGCCATAGAGTAGACGCCTCTGATTCTTCAACTGCTGCATTTTCTTCACCGTTAAAAATCTCAGCCATGTAAAGTGTTCCTTGTTTTTTTCCACGAGCGAACTCAGCTGCAACGATGGCTAGCGTGAAACGAAGCACCCGAATCCATAACCCAAGATTCAATCGGAGACTCCACATAACAAATCAGTGTATCATCAAACTCAGCTGCAACATTTACCTCCTTTTTGCCTTTGTCTATCGCCGGTTTAGTACACTGACTTTTAAATGACCTACCTCTTTACAGTTCCAACAGAGGACTGACTTCTTCTTTTGGACTTTGATCGGCCTATGTTGTTACCCCCCTGTGTTGTTTTCTGCCCCTTTCTTCTGTGTGCTCAGCAAGCTGCTTGAACCTCTACTCGAACCTTCCCCATTATTTCTTCTGCAGATATCTTCACCCAAGATTAAATCTCGAATGCCTTCGAAAGTAAGCTTAGTATTTCCCGAAGAACTACTAACACCTGTGACCATTCCAGACCAGACCAACTCCAGCTCTCTGGTAGAGAAGACAATAACAGCAACGCCTGAATCTCATCATCGAATTTAATGTCAACTGATACAAGCCTTGAGAGTATCAGATTAAATTCGTTCACATGATTAGTCACTGGCATTCCTTCATCTTCGTGTTTACCAACTGTCTGATCAAGAACACTTTGTTAGTTCTCATGCATGTTGGACAGTGCTTTAATCAACCTAAACGTCGTCTTTTCATTGACGATGTTGTACGTAACATTCCTTGTCAATGATAGTCTGACGACACCAAGGGCTTGACGATCCAACAAATCCCATGTACCATAGCCTCCGGTTTAATACCACTCAAGGGTTCATGCAACTTCTTCTGGTAAATGTAATCCTCGATTTGCATTTTCCAGAAACCAAAATCATGCCCCTCAAATTTATCGATCTTAACTTTTCCATTCTCAGCCATCGTTTCAAACAAATCTATTTAATTAATCGAAACAAGATTGAAAAGTAGTGTTCAAACACAGCAATGGCTCGCTGCCTGACGACTGTTCTATTGAACACTACCGTTTGCAATCAATCTTAAATAAATAGAAAAAACAAAGTTTAAAAACGAGTGCACCTGATTTTGTCGAATGAATCTGGACAACCAATCTGACCGAAAATTCTCCAAAGAACCAACTCGAAAATAATCAGCAAAAAACCAACTCCAAAACCAGCAAGATAAACCCACCATAACCAAACCCCAAAACTAGCAAGAACCAACCTTAATTGCTAGGGTTTTGAGGCAACAGCAGCAAACGACAGCAAACAACCGCCAAATTTAGGGTTTCTGCGACGACTAAGGTTTCTGCTGGCGGCAGCGCTAGGGTTTTCGCTAGGGTTTTTGCGCAAGAAAGGGTTCTGCGCTAACGGTTTGTTTGCAAAAAGGATTCTTTGGTTGCTAGGGTTTCTGGGCGGCGGCGGTCGACGGCGGCGTTCAGGCGACCGTGGTGGTGGCTTGGGCTGGTGGTGTGACAAACCTGTCTCTGATACCAGTTGTTAGGAAATTGCTCGTCACACACACACAACACACACACGTAAAGCAAACGAGAACACAATGATATTACATGGTTCGGTCGATGCTCTGACCTACGTCCACGGGGGCAACTAGGGTTTTATTATTATGAGGTGATAAAGAATAATTACAAAGTACAGGAGATTATATATAACATAATTAGGCAACGTTTCCTAATTAACTATATGGTAGCTTCCTAAGATAATTAGGGCCGGCTGCCCTTTTCTTTTATCGAAGCCTACATCTCAACAGAAAGTAGGAATGAAATGTGTAGGGTAGATGGGGGAAATCAGGATGTTAAGCATGAGAGAGGGAGAGCATAATATATAGTGAGAGATTGTGTTAGAAGGATGCATCTTGGTGTGTGTTATTTTGTGGAATCGGCTGTTAGCTTGGGCAGGGAGAATTCTATTCTCTCATGAATTGGGCAGGAGGATTCTAGTCTTTGTTGGACCTTTTCTGATTTATCTTTTTCATTTGATTAATAAAAGCATTCAGCTTCTTTAATTCTTCTTGTTCAAATACTGTTACTTCTGTTTCTATCACAGTTTATTCGTTCACACTCATCATCCTAATATTAGAAAACTTGATCCAAGATCACCTAATGAGTTAAATGTTTTGGGTTATTCTTCAAGTCAAAGTCGGTATAAAACTGTAGATGCTATTCTTCGGTTACCAAAATGGTCCTTATAATACCATGGATGCTACATTTCTTGAAAAACAACAATATTAAACTAGAAATTATATTCAGGTGAACAACTTTAAGGAATATCATTTCTTTACCTCTCTAGGACCATCCGAACCCATTGTCTCGACTCCCGAGCAAAATTCAACCTGTTATCCCTCCGAATCCAATTGAACATGCTGTCCCTACTCTCCCATACTTCCTGTTCTGCTTCCCCAACAGCTCCCACTCAAGAAAAGGAGGGACCTCTACAAATGTTTTCTTGGTTGACCGTGTGTGAAGAAGCATACTTAGTATCAAGCCTTTACCCAGTATACAGAGTATCCTCTATACAATGTTATGAGAAGTGAAGAAACCCTGTGGAAGGTTATGTTGTGATCGTTGGCCACTCAAATCAACATCATAGGCTCTACTTTAGTCGTTTTGTCAAATATATCTTGAGACGATTTTCAGACTGAATCCAAGTGTGCTCAATAGTCGGGGGATATGAGATATGCATGTAAGCCTCATTATCGCAATATATATATATATATATGTCAACTTTTGTCGTAGATGTTGTATGCACGTTAACTCGTAAGTGGTTGCGAGTCATCACATTTTATTCTGCTTAGACACTTTACTTCTTTTTTGCTTTTGCATTTTTTAAGAATTTATTTCAGGTAAGAATATGGTTTCATGTGGTGTACGGTGTACTACTACCGTGATGATATCATGCATAGCATGCATCTTGATATTTGACGATCCATGTATGTACATGATCTAAGTTTGTACATTGTAACTGTTAGGAGATCGGAAATGAAATCGCAAAATCTAAGCAAGAAGTAAGAACTCATCAATTTAGAAACCCACAAATGTGAATCAAGAAGAAAAATATTCAAATTCACTAACAAATTGGGTTACATGTCTACGAATTGAGTTATTGTCCACATTCACCCAATGACCTATTTACGTGGGCAGTTAATAGCGGTGCTATAGCGGTTAGCGGACTTTCACCAAATAGCGGTGGAAAATAGCGGTCCCGCTATTAGCGGTGCTATTTACCGCTATATGAACGCAATTTTGGATAAAATAGCGGTAATAGCGGTCAAAATGACGCTATGGAACCTTAGTTGGCCATTTGATGACTTTAATTTTATTTTTTACATAACCTTATATGATATTAATTTTATATATGTATTATGTTATGTATTTATATAACCTTTTATGATTTAATTATATATATGTATTATGTTATGCACGTCTGTAGTATGCACTACAGCTGTAAATCCAAATATGTTACAGCTGTCCATGACTGTACTTCTTGTTATAGATATATACACAAAATATGCCACTATATATATACATAAAATATGCCACTATATCACCTCTATATCACCGCGATAACCGTTGTAGCAAATAGCGGTCTTGACCGCTATTCGACCGCGAGACGCTATTAACTGCATAACTATTTACTTTAATCCTATAAAGTTTAACAATGACTAACAACTAAACTAATCTTCTAACAATATAGGAATTACAAATACACCCCTGAACTAATTCAAGAAACTAATCTTACAAATCTCCACATTGACTTGAATTTTCAAACCCGAAAACAAAATCCTGAAAGCAAGTTTGTGTTCCCCTAAGCCAATAATATAGGATCAAACTCCACCTATTTGGAAACATTAACAAACTCAAAATCGAACCCAAAAAACTTTAATCCGCAACGAATTTCAAAAAACTCACATAAACGACCCAAACCACCAATGTGCACCAAACCAATAAACCGGAGACCAGATCCATACCCAAAATCAGCCCGCTTACCAAACGTCGCAACTAAAACTAATGTGTAACGTCTCCTAAATGCCCCACACATATCCGGAAACTAACGGGTAACCAAAAACAAATGAGAAACTCCACCCAAAATATGTTACCGGACCAACCGAAAATCAAACATGAAGCCGACAATACTAATTTTCCAAAAGGCAAACAAACGATCAACAATCGAAACTCAAATCACGGTTCGACCAAACCGGAACACCATAACCCAAACATCGATCCCTAAACTTATCGATACACTTTCCAACATGGACAACCCGAGGACCAACCGTCCTAAAAAAAGCAAATCAACTCTAAACGGAACTTGTATCGCCATCCAAAGACCTTCGAAATCGAACAACTCGAAATTCAATCAACACCGGATGAAATAAAAACCGACTTCTTGAATCGACACTAATTCCACAAAACCACAACTCCAGTTTCGATACTAAACTGAACAAAACGTAATGGAATCGACTCTTAAATCCTTGAATTGTCATTAAAGAAACCCAAAACGAACCAAACAAGTTAAAACAAAACCCGAGATCAATATGATTAAACCCAAACATCCAAACTTGAAAACTTGATTCACGATTAAACCCAATCATCCAAAGTGTTGTTTAAGAAATAGTCAAAACCCACTATTTCTTCCTTATTGAACAAGGACGTCACTAATCCCAAATGCCGTAAATTGGATACTCGAATTCAACTTCCTTGAGATTTATGGACAATTGCCACATCAATTGAACATTCTATCCACATGAGAAATGATAGGCCTAAAACAGAAGTCAAAAGACAAATCGAAAACACATTGACCCAAAAATCAAAATGCGAGAAACATCGACACCAGACAACGTGAACCCCATTCTATCAATTAGCGTAGATTGACGAACCAGAAGACGAAACAAACAGAGCAAAACCGCAAAACCAGAGCCGAAGCCTTCGATTGAACAAAATCTCCAAGTCATGATTGAAACTAACACCGAATTCGAGAGCCCAAACCGATTTCCAAAAATCAATTGCACAGTCAGATTGCAACCACCTTCGATTGATAACGTCGATTGCTTTGTTCAAGCGACTCCACCTTGAATCGGACTCCAAGGTTGGCAAAGCCGATTGCCAAGATTGCAATCGGTAACAACGATTCCAAAATCTCAGTAAATCAAAACCAACCGTAGATTCAGTACTGATTACACAATTTTGATTGTTGAAATCAATTGGAAAGAATCACAAATATAGAATTGATTGCCAAACGTAAATGCGATGACAGCCAAATTCACCTCCAATTAAATTGATTTCCAGAAATTGACCAAGTTATTGTCCACATTTATCGAATGACCTATTTGTACTAATCCTATAAAGTCTAACAATGACTAACAACTAAACTTATATTCTAACAAAATAGGAATTACAAATACACCCACGAACTAATTCAAGTCACTAATCTTACAGAATCGTCTCATTCTCATTGACTAGTTCGAGCTCAAGCTTGCAAATTTGAACCGAGTGATTACACTTCTTAAAGATCACCATGTAATTTAACTTGTAACTAAATTCTTGGTTTTACCCAAATCTTCTAAAAAGATGACTATTACAAGAATTATAGACTCCTTCAGATGAATTGTTAGGACTATTGTGTGCAATCCATGCAGTTTTTCGTAAGGACCAAACGCATTGTGTTTGTATCAGTCTAGTGAATGATCATGTTGTGGGTACACCAATCAACCTATTCATAACTAGTGGCGGATCTGGATCTTATCACTGGTGGCACCATTTGAAGGAGGTAAACATCAACAAATTTTTGGTTTCGCTCCACAAGTGTTGGAACAGACTGGTTTAGAATTTTATTCTATCAATTTTATTTAATCAAACTAAATACTAAACTCTTCCAATTTAATTAAGTGATACATTCTAACAAATTAACATTCAATTTTATGACTAATAACTCCTAACCGAAGTTTAAAAAATTAGACCACCCAATGTTTTAAAACGGAGCAACGAGAACATGACTAAAAAAACTGAAAAGTTAATGAAAAGATTTCTCTCCATTCTCCAACTAGATTATTATGAAAATAAAAAGAACCTATAAATAGTCTCTCCTCAAAAGCATTTGACCCTGACATCCTTATCTCTTCATCAGTCAAAAGCATGTGTCTTCTTCTCATCCTTATTCCTTACCTCTCTATCTCCATTCTACTCTTCTTCTTCTTTTCATCTTTTTTTCTAACCACAAAAAACATATCCGATGGCTACAAAATGGAGCAAACAAAATTTCCCTCTCTTATATGACTGGTGGCACAGTGCTTATAGCCACGTTAACACCATTAAAATTTCAGATGAAATACATTGTTCATGAGCAAGTGACTGGTAGTACGTGCCACCACTCATCATCATGTAAATCTGCCCATGTTCGTAACCAAGACTGATTACTAGTTACTAGATATTCTTACGAGGCGTAAGACTGGATTTACAACCAATTTGCATGATCAATATCTTTACTCCAACTTAGAATTATTGGTGTAGGCTTCCATTATCTTGTTGTTACCATGCTACCTAGGATTTTGCTTTAATATTTTATTCTGATGTTGACTCCCATGGCCCATTATATGCTTTATGTAGATGGGATTCCCTCTTAAAAATAGATGTATTTTATCTTAAATCTTGAGATTCGGTAGTATTTTACTTTGTAATGTTATTCTCTTTGATAGAAAGCATTCATTTCACACATTCTTTGTTAGGGTTTATCTCGTCACACACACACACACACACACACACGTAAAAGCAATAACACAAAGATATTACGTGGTTCGGTCGATGGTATGACGTACGTTCACGAGGGCAACGAGGGTTTTCTTATTATGAGGTGATAATGAATTACAAGACATTAATATATAGAGGAAATATAATTAGGTTATCTCCTAATTAAGTTGACGGACCGACTGCCCTTTCCCCTTTTCCTCCTCTAATCGAAGCTTACATCACCACAATCTCCCACTTGGAGGCTTCGAAACTCGAACATCTGCGCGCTCAACTGTACTTCTGTGAAAAATTCACCAAACTTTAAACCCCCCTAGTTGCCACTTGCCTTCTCATCACTATTCTTGAAGGCCAGCTAAAGTTGCACGGATCTTCAGCTTATGATTTTGTAAACATATCTGCTGGATTTTTTGTACGTTGTACCAAGGATCTTCTTCACTGAAAGCGTCCCATCACTTTTAAAATTTCTGAAGAAGTGAATGTGTTTCGTTTTGCTGTGAAATACGGGATTCTTTGCGAGATGAACAACACTATGGTTAACGCAATAAAGGACGTAGTCCTTTTGAATTATACCCAACTCCTGAGTGAAAGTTCTTTAACCTAATCTGCTCCTTAAAGGTGCCTTTCAAATAACGTAGCAGCCGCTTAACCCCTTCCCAGGGAAGGATTCGACATAAACCTGCTGACCACTCCCACTGCATGAGCAGTGCAAACCATTGCATACATCAGACTAAACCATTGGCATAAGGAACCTTGGTCATTTCTGCTTTGTCTTTGTGTCTTCGGATACTGCTTCTTTGAGAGTTTCATGTGACTACCTAGAGGTGTGTTTTTGGGCTTTGCACCTGAATTTCTCTAGGACTTTTCCAACATACTTCTCCTACGAGAGCTTCAAAGTACTAGCAGCTCTGTCTCGAATTAGAATTATGCTCATTCCTAGAATTTGTCTGGCAGCTCCCAAATCCTTCATTTTGAATTCTTTAGATAACTGCCTTTTCAGTCTTTTGGTTTCTTCCATGTCAGACCCGGCTACCAACATATCGTCAACATATAACAGAAGAATGATATATGAAGACTTAAACTTCTTCAGGTAGCAACAATGATCCGTTTCACATCTTTTGTACCCGTTATTCTGCATGAATTCATCAAACTTTAATTAGCACTGCCTTGGAGCTTGCTTAAGGCCATAAAGACTCTTCTGCTGTTTGCAAACCAAATTTTCTCTGCGAGTCATTCTAGTTGTGCCATGTAGATGTCTTCGTTCAGGCTTCCATGCAAGAAAGCTGTCTTAACGTCAAGTTGCTCCAAGTGTAGATCTTCTACAGCTACAATACTAAGGACTGTTCTAATTGTGGTCATCTTCACAACCGGTGAAAAGATCTCATTATAATCGATTCCCTCTTTCTGTTAGAATCCCTTAACCACCAATTTAGCCTTGTACCTCTTGATTGCTACCATCGACCTCATCTTTGATCCTGAAAACCCATTTGTTTTCCGATGCTTTCTTACCTGCCGGTAATTTTACCAAAGACCAAGTCTTATTCTTTTCGAGAGACCTCATTTTTTCATCCATAACTATCTTCCACTAAATAGAACTTTCAGGTTTGTAGCTTCTGAGTAACATTGAGGCTCACCGTTCTCGGTCATTAGAAGATAGTTCGCTGAAGAAGAGAATCATTGTGGTTGCTTTGTAACTTTGGTAGATCATTTTACCCAGTTTTCAGTGTCAGTAGCTTCATTTTCAGTGCTCCAATTATTTCTAATATTCTCATTGTTTTCAGATCCTTCAAGTTTATCTGAGCTCCCACACTGCCTTGAGAATTCTCTTCTGATTCGGAAGTGCTAACAGGCAATGTCATCTTCAGAAATTTCATCATAAACGACTTGATCCGGCTTCTTATCCTTGTATGAAGCTGCTGCAAGTGCATCCTTGTAAAGAGCCTTTTCATTGAATGTACGTCTCTGCTTCTAATAAGCCTTTTAATGTGATTATCCCAGAAGCGATAGCCCATATCATCCAAACCATATCCGATAAAAGTACATTTCCTTGCCTTTGCCTCAAGTTTGTCTTTATTTGCATCTTTAATCTTGACACAAGAAACACAACCGTATACTCTCAGGTGTTTAAGGGATACGTCTTGACCTTGGCATTCTTCTTGTAGAATTTTGAATCCAAGGACCGATGGTCCATGATTAATGAGATAAGCTGCGGTGTTGACTAAGTCAGCCCAGAACATTTTCGGTAAACCTACACGTTTGAGAGTTCTGTTCATTCTTTCTGCAACCCCGTTCTGCTGAGGTGTCTCAGTGCTCTACACAATAATCAATGAGCTCTTTGCTACTGTACTCACCCCCATTATATGACATCAAGCATTTAACCTTCAGATTTGTTTCATTTTCAAATGCAACCTTTCACTTCTTAAAGGTGTTGAAAACCTCAGATTTGCATTTGAGAAAGTAAACCCACACTTTTCTGGTGGAATCATCGATGAAAGTAGCGTAGTATCGAGAACCTCCTACTGAAGAAACTGAAGTAGGACCATGGACGTCAGAATGAATTAGATCCAACTATCTGGCCTTGGGTGGTTGACCCATCTTTGGAAATGAAACTTTCTTTTGTTTACCTAGGACACATGGTTCACAAAAGTCAGGTTCGGATTTTTACCTTTTGAACCTTCTCACTCATATGCCCAAGTCTTTGGTGCCATAAAGTAGATGCAGCTGATTCTTCAACTGCTGCATTTGCTTCACTATCAGAATCCTCAGCCATGTAAAGCGTTTCTGATTCTTTCCGCGAGCGACAACGAGATTCCTTTTCGTTACTTCCCGTTGATGGTTGCCAAAACTCACATGATGGCCTTCATCATCTAGTTGTCCCACAGATATCAACATCCTCTTTAAACCCGAAATGTACTTAATGTTTTTTAAAGTCCAATTCGTTCCCAAAGGAGTCTTCAGAGTCATGTCCAACACCTATGATGTCAAATGTCTTATTATCAGCTAACTTACCTTGCAATGGACTGACTTCTTTTGGACTTTGATCGACCTCTGTTGTTACCTCCCCTGTGTTGTTTTCTGCCTCTTTCTGTTTTCTGCCTCTTTCTGTTTGAACCTCTGCTCGACCTTTCCCCATTATTTCTTCTGCGGATATCTTCGCTCAAGATTAAATCTCGAATGCCTTCGAAAGTGAGCTTAGTATTTCCCTAATAGCTACTAATAGTTGTGACCGTTCCAACCAACTCTCTGGCAGAAAAGACAATAAAAGTTGCGCCTGAATGTCATTATCGAATTTAATGTCAATTGATACAAGCCTAGAGAGTATCAGATTAAACTCGTTCACATAATTAGTCACCGACATTCCTTCCTTTATCTTTGTGTTTACCAACCGTCTAATTGAGAATACTTTGTTAGCAGCCGACGGTTTCTCATACATGTTGGACAGTGCTCTAATCAACCCAAAAGTCGTCTTTTCATTAACGATGTTGTAAGCGACATCCCTTGCCAATGATAACCTGCCAATACCAAGGGATTGACAATCCAACAAATCCCAATCAGCTTGTGCCATAACCTCGGGTTTAATACCACTCAACGGTTTATGCAACTTTTTCTGATAGAGATAATCCTTGATTTGCATCTTCCAGAAACCAAAATCATGCCCTTAGGATTTATCGATCTTAACTTTTCCGTCCTCAGCCATCGTTTCAAACGAATCTGTTTGACTAATCGAAAACAAGATTGAAAAGTAGTGTTTGAACATAACAATGGCTTGCCTGAACTTGAACTTGACGACTGTTCTATTAATAACTACAATTTTGCAATCAATCTTAAGAAATTAGAAAAGCAAAGTTTGAACGAAAACACAACGAATCTGGACGACGAAGCAACACGAAAAATACCCAAGAAACTAACTCCAAAACCAGCAAAAACAACCCTAATCGCTAGGGTTTTTACGAACAACGGCAAACAACCCTAAAATTAGGGTTTCTGTGCAAAAAGAAAGCCTAAGTGATGGCTAGGGTTTCAGCTATTTTGGTTTTCGCCACAAAAAGAGGGTTCTAGCCATTAGGGTTTAGATAACGAACAGTGGCGGCGGTGGCAGGGCAGCAGTGGCAAACGCGGCGGCAGCTGCTGCTAGGGTTTTTTTTTTTTTCACGAAAAAGCTTTCCGCGAATAGGGTTTTGTCTCAAAACAAAAAATCTTCTGACCTTTAGGGTTTCAAACGCGGCGGCGGCGACCAGCGGCTGTTGATGGCGGCAGCGGCGTGTGGTGGTAGCAGGTTAGTGTGACTAAACTTTCTAAACCTAGATATCTGATACCAGTTGTTAGGGTTTATCTCGTCACCTACGTTCACGGGGGCAATTAGAGCTTTCTTATTATGAGATGATAATGAATTACAAGTACAAGAGATTAATATATAGAGGAAATACAATTAGGTAATCTCGTAATTAAGGTAACAGAATCAGGGTTAGGGACGGCTGCCTCTCCCCCTTTTCCTCCTCCAAACGAAGCGTACATCACAACATTCTTCACTTTATCTGGAAATATTGTGTTAAAACTTATACATGTCTGCAAAAGAGAATATTATTGAATTCCATCCATCTTTTCACTTTTCTAAAGAATGCATGATACTGTTCCTTATGCTGCTGTTTCAGCTGCTCTTTGGACTATATAGATCTTACTCTTATTTCTCAGTTGTTTATTATTTCTTCAATTTATTTGCTTCAAAGGCATTGGATAGCTCTCCAGTAAATTCAGTAGCTGCAAAGAAAGTTTCTCCTAGGAATGCATCAACTTCTGGTATGCAAACTGATGTTCTTTTGCTTTGTCTTAATTATATCAATAACTGTGAATGGGCCTCATAATATTCAAACATGTTTTCATATATTTTGGAGGGTCACATAAAGTACCTGTACATAAGATGGTGCGGACAGATTCACAGGATCCTTCTGGGAGGTTGCATGCCTACTTGCAAGTAAAGCCTTCCAGGCACCATGAAAGCAATTCTGGGTTGAATATTATGAGGTAGGATAACCTGATGGTGTTTATCTTATTGTTCAAGTAAGTTCCTACTATATTTGGTACTGTATCTTGAATTTTAGAATAGTACTTGTCAAGTATCAGATAAAACTTAAATTTTTGGATAAGCATACATTAGGATTTAAAAATGGTTTCATATTCTATTTCTTAAGTATGTTTGTATACATGCTTTGATCTTTAATATTAATGATAATTCACTATTCAACAATTTAATTATGCAATTCACAATTATGAACAACAATCAAACACAAAATATCGAATGATTACTATTAAGAGAAGAATATTACATTGAGTGGTTGGTGGGTTTAAGTGCACGCCATGACGTCTTTTTCAATATCAAGTCGCCTAGGACTTGATAGATTATGTGGTTTACCCAGCCGACACAGTGTAGGTAGGATTATCTTTTCTTCAAATCCTTTCTCAACTCTTAGTTCTCATCAATTTTCAACTAAGCTCCCTCCAACTTACTTTTGAGAAATAAATTTAGTCAGCTTTATTGCGAAAGCATGAACTGATGCACCACCACCTCCTTTCAATATATCCCTCTTATTTACATTTTACCTCTGCTTGACCCTGTCAGTAGCCCTAGATAACTGACACTTCTCAACTGTTAGATCTAAAGAACCCTCACCCACACGAACTATAGGTGGTTTGCTTCTTGGGTAGGTCTTCCGGTTCTGGTTAGACCATAGAAGCGATATTTATGCCTATCACTCTTTTTGGTGCATAATCGGAGGCAGCAGAAATAATTTCATCATTGCAGCTCATGGGATATCACACAAATAATAATTAGGATTTTCAGCTCACATGAATTAGGAGATGAAATTCATTCGGGGAATGATGTAAAATCTGATATAAGATATGAATTGAATCAGATTTTTTATGAAAGAAGTAGCTCATGGAAGATTATGGAAGAATTCAGTATGAATGAATCGGAAGAATTAAGAATGCTTGGGAGAATAACGAAGAGAATCTCAGAAACAATGAGATTATGAAAATCAAAGAGATTAGAACAATTAACCTCAATGATACATTCAGAGAATCAGAAATTAACATCCTTTAAAAAAATTGTTCTTTTCAACTCAAAAATCTTTTTATGTGTGCATAAATATTTCCGTGAAAATTACACACATTTTTGTAAAAAAAATATATTCGTCTCTGAAACTCCCCCTGGAAATAAGCACATAAAGTTAGTCAACTCATAGAAAATAAACCAGGAGCAAAAATTGTAAAAATAAAACTCCCTCTTTTCCGAAACAGCTTCAGAGTTGAATTCAAGGCAGGAATTTCAGAAAGATTTGTCTTTCAGAATCGGGTTCTAATCGGAGGTGATTAGAAGCCTTCGTTGCGGAAGCTCGGGTTTCAGTCTAACATAACTGAAAGCCTTTAGCTCGGGTTCAGTACTGAGAAGTACAAAAACCATTTCCAATGAAGATCGGGTTCTACTCTGTTGTGAGTAGAAGCCATTTGTTCTGCAAAAAATCAAGATGTCTTTGGTATACAAATCGATTTGGATCCAGACTTGTTAGCACTTTTGGGTAGCCATCTCAAAACGGATTTTGGTACCCACTTCAGGTTTTGGTACCCATTGCAGATTATATTTCTTAGTTTCTCTCTAAAACTCAGAAAGCAGATTCCTTTTTGTATGATGAAATTGAAAATCTGAATTACGAAAGAAACTTGAATTTGAATGATCAGAATTTTGCAATCTCTTCTTTCTAAAAAACTGTTCGGTGCTTGCCCGTTTCTGATAATACTTGGTATTTTTATCTGAAGATGTTTTTTTGATAAGAATAACAAGTATTTTCCAGAAACTTTTGAAAATTTTGCTTTCGAAGATTCACCAGGGTGAATCTTGACCGGAAGTTTTTCAACTATTTTATCTTTTCCTTTGTTTATCCTTACCAGATATTTAAGTTTAAGATCTGAAGTTGAATCAAACTTAGGGGTTTTAGTTAGATTCTTTTCACTTTCGAAAGATAAATCAGAGTGATCAACTTTAGGTTCTAAACAAACTGAAGGAATCTTAACCTAAGAAGGAGAATCATTAGATTGTTTAGTAAGATGAAATATTTGATCTTCTATTCCTTTGATAATGACCAAATATGAATTTCTGTCATTATCAAGTGATTGGAAATCAGTTTTAAAAGATTGTTCTTTAATTAAAAACACCTTTCTTTCATCTTCAAAAAATTTAGATTTCGTTTTGAAATATTGTTCTTTAAGTAAGAACTCATATCTTTCCTTCTCAAGTAAATCTTTGGTTAGAAAACTCCTTTTCAAAAGCAAAAAGTTCTTCAGTTTTGTTTGAAACATAATTTTGATAAGAATGATTTGTCTTGGAAAGTGTTGTTTCAAGATCTTTAACTTTCTTGAAAAGGTCAAATCTTTCAGGCAAAAGGTATTTCAGTTGAGTTGCATTCTGAAAATTTGCTTTTTTAGAATCATCAAGTTCTTTTGGTAATTCAAATATTCTCAATTTAAGCATATGAATCTCAGAATTTAAAACTTTATGGTTTTCTTTAATATTTAAAACTTGTTCTTTCAATCTTTAGACATCATTTAAAGCTTTATCTGTATTTAATTGAACAAGAATCTCATAATTGTTCTTACGAATCTGTTCAGATTCAGTAAGTTTGACAATCAGCTCAGACTTTGTAAGATTCAAAAACTGATTATGATCATTTGCCATTTTGAATTGCTGAAATTGAATTTCCAAGATCTTTTATGGATTTATGAGTGATTTCTGATTGAACACTGAAAGATGTAATAGTGAATGATAAGTTGTTGAAATCAGCTCTAAATTGACTTTTTGACGTTGAAATTTCAGCTTTTCTGTCGAAAAATGCCTTTAACTTTTTTCTAGGAGGTGAATTAGGCCTCGACAATTGCCCGAACCGGCTTCGCCTGTTCTAGAAGTCGTAGATCTTGGTTCAAGCTTCGTTTTGGCGTATGGTAGGCATTCTAACGATGTTACAGTCAAAAGTTATGGCCAATTTAAGCAGCAAATGTCAATCTCGGATGACTAAGAATAGAACTCGGATGCTTAATGATGAAACTCGGATGACTAAGGACCAAACTCGATTGACTCTATATCAAACTTGGTTGATAAAGGGTCAAACTCGGTCAATGAAGGCTAAAACTCGGTAAATATAGGCTAAAACTCGGTCAAAGGAGGCTAAAACTCGGTCAATAAAGCCTAAAACTCGGTCAATAAAGAATCAAACTCGATCAACAAAGGCATCAAACTCAACTATCAAAAGGCATCAAACTCAACTATCAAAAGGCATCAAACTCGAATAAAACTTGATGAAACTCGAATGCTTCTTTGTAAAACTCGATTAACACTATGAACTCTATTTTGCCCGAGTTTTATCATTTTTCAATAAAACAAGTTCGATCTCAAACTTTTTCAACAAAAATTCATGAATTGACCTCAAATTGATTTCGAAGGTTCTTTTTACACACATAATCACTTTTTGTAAAAAGACTTTGGCTAATTTCAGATTAAACACCCAAAATTAGTGAAAAAACATGAAGAACACCACTCTTTCAAAAAATCAGAAAATTCTAAATTAAAATCTGTCTGTTTGGAATTGAAATCTGAGACTTATCTCAATTGATTCGTCTATTAAAACTCCACCTTTGATCCAATTTTCTCTTCATTTCATCCACAGAATCAAAAACCTTGATTGTTTTTCTTATTTCGAAAAATATGATATAACAGTGTTCGTAAAAAAATTTCAGATTTAGAAAATCAAACAAATGTAGCCATATTTGGCTTTGATACCAACAATTCAATTATGCAATTCACAATTATGAACAACAATCAAACACAAAATATCGAATGATTACTATTAAGAGAAGAATATTACATTGAGAGTTGGTGCTTTCTTTCTTGCTGTACACTTCTTCTTAATTCCTCTTCATACAAAAAGTATTCCACACAAAACCAGTACTGCTACAGTACCTCTACATTTCTATTTATATACAACGAGTGAAACACCCCGCGCTTTGCGGCGGGTATAAGAATCATTAACAAATAATTTAAGCTGAAATATATAATGTAATAAATTTAAAATATATTTTTAGTCAAAATTAATAACATCTATAATCACATATAAATTTAATTTTATTATTATTTAAAAGGGTCATTTGCTATTTTTATATTTTCTAAAACAAGTTCTAAATATACTACATTCATTTTGCTAAATTTTATAATGATAATAATACAAACAAAATATCAAGAAAATTTAATATGTGAGTGAGTGTGTGTGTGTGTGTTTAGGTTATCGTGAGAAGCCGAATATATATTGAGAAATGTGAGAAGCACTATTATTCGTTAATTTTGTACATTAATTCAATTATTTTGAATTTATGATTCATATTTATAAATTAATAAATTATCTCAAAACATTGTGAAGTTGATTCACTTAACTTAGAATTTATGATTCATTATTTATACAATAAAAAAATTGTGAATCAACATGTAAAAATGAATCACAATGATTTTAACAATTCTAGAGATAGATTTAGCATATCATTTGATTCTAAGTTTATATATATAGATAATTTAACAATAATGATGATACTATTTTAACAACAATTACAATAATAAAATAATTTAATAAATAATACATATAAAGTTATCTATTTGATTTATGAATAGTGTTATCTATGTAACACCCCTCCCGATCCCAGAAATGCCACGTCAACCCAATATCATAAGTGGCAATAACGCAACGGATCTATAACACATATGTCATAGGATAATGCAGATTACGGCTAAATTAAAACTTTAACACAAAGATAACAACATACTATTACATTTCATAATCCCCTATAGCAAAACACATAATCCCGATCACTAGACACATTGTTCCCAACCACTATTACATATAGTTAAAGTCATTACACGAACACTTTACAGATCTTCAAGTCAGTTCCAAATCTATCTCTGCGGCTGCTGAGATCCCTTCTGATTCCCTGAACATGTTAGACTCGAATACATGAGCTATAAAGCCCGTGAGCACGCGAGGGTTGACACTGCACATAAGCACATAACACACAATCCCTGTCCCTGACCCTGTCCCGATAGCCCAACACACGTCTCAGGTATAAAGCATAAGTATGAGATCGGACACAGCCCCGTGGGGACCCCTCCCCGGTGGACACATCGCACACAGCAATGGTCGGTAATACCCTGTAGCACGGAAGCTACCCGGCTACAGGCCCTGCCGTATATATACGCCCCAAGGACTGTAAGGGACAGTCAACCCGCGCGATTCCCCTTCGCGACTTATCGTCCGTATGGAACTCATCACGGACCCCTGAACCGATCTCGCATCTCATACATAACACGTATAAGGATTAGAGTATACCTGATGTTCACGTCCCTGTCTCACATATATAACACGCACAATATAGCTATTCAACTATAACGTAAAAGATGGCGCGCGTTTTAGAAAACGTCTCGAGTACTCACCTGACTGGTTTCCCAAAGTCTGAACGCCCTGATCAAATCCGGCTCGAGATCCGCTAGTCCCTGTGATCACACGGATAGCCCAATAATCAATCACAATTCCCAGATAACATATATCACACAATCACAATGATTCGAACTCAATTCAAACTCAATAACCCCACGGAACCGAAACCCGACCAATACCCGAAACTCGACTCAAACCCGACTCAAGGCAATCCCAAACAAGACTCTAAACCCAAACAGAATCCATCCCGAGCAATCCCGAAGGAAACCCGACGCAATTCGACCCGAACCCATTTTAAGTTAAACTCGGATTTTCAATGCAGGCTGCTCGTCGCGCCGCGGACCCCCTGGTGGTCGCGCCGCGACCCTGCGAAGCTTCTGCATCCTGACCTGCGATTTTCATGGCTGCCAGGAGTATACATCTCCTTTCATACACGATTTTCAGCTCAATAATCACATAAACTCATCACATATCAACTTATGGCAGCATAGAAACTATTACACATCCTTTCCAATACACAACTCAAATTAATCCATCAATTCAAGGAGACTTACCTCAAATCCTTCAAGAACACAATTAGGAAGAAGATAGAAAGGATTATTCCAAGATTCAGCAATCAATTGAGCTCAAGGAGGATTGCTCTCTGCTGGAAATATTCACACAAACACACACTACACACTTAGGTTTCTTGCAAAGTGAGGAAAGGAAGGGATAAGCACGTACGTTTATTTATCTCACTTTTTAACCGGTCCCGAACCCAATAACCCGAACCCGATATCACATTTTTACTATTAATGCCCATTTAACCCATTTAATCCCACGATCCCAAAAATATAATCCGTTCACTAAAATTATAACCCGATGACACGCAAGCCCAATCCCGACACGTATCAATCCACGAAACGGGATATAATTGGACCAACCCAATATTAATAAATTATTTATCCACTAAAATAATTCCACGTACCAGGTCGAAATGACGGATGTTACAATCTATCTATCAAACAAATTAAGTATAGTAACTAATATTGGATGATATATAAATGTGTAAATTTAAAAGTAAGATTAGGGATGTGTGTATTTTTCTATTCAAAAAAAGATTGATAATATACAATATGTTCTATGATAATAACGACTATTTTTTCTTTATATAGAAATAAATTTGATGATTCATATTTAAAAAGAAATAATTTCACTATACTTTACATGTATTAAAACTTATGTGTAATCTTATTTATTTTTTAAAAAGCTATAAAAATAGAAAGATATCAAAACATAAAAAAATAAGAAAAAAATTTTCAAAGCAATAATAATTAATAATAAGTAAATTTAAAATTGGATTAAACAAAGTAACAATATTTAAAAAATGACTTTGAATTCAAATTTGTATTAAATGTAAAACTACAATATTTAAATATCATATTAAATTAGTATTAAGTAAGATATAGTATAATATTATTTTTTATTTTATTAAAACAAATTAATAAATAAATTATATAAGAAAACTTTAAAAACAAAATTAAAAAATCAAAAAGAAATAGAATGAATAGGTTATGAATAGTGAATTTTTTCTTGGTAAATGTATATATATATAATTTCAACTAATGAGTAATTACAAAACACACCCTGAACTTTTACTATAAATTGTTTTCATCTCTATTTATATTTGTACCCAACAATTAATAATTAGAGAATGATATATATATATATATATATATATATATATATATATATATATATATATATATATATATATAGGGGGTTCAATGGAAAACCAACATGCATCGGAAAACCTCCATGCACCACCACAAATGCATCACAATTCCCGCGTGATGCATCAAATTTCCCGCGTGATGCATCGACTTTCTGCATGATGCATCACCTGATCCAATGGCTATAAAGTGGTTCCCGGTTTTCCGATGCATGTAGATTTTCCATTGAACCCACCCGTGTATATATATATATATATATATATATATATATATATATATATATATAACATTGATGTAGTCCTATCCTATCCTATGCTGGCGTCTCTGATCAGGTCACCGATGAACTGGGGCGCCCTCTTTGGCTCTTTGAGCATTGCTTCAACAATTTATTTCTCCTTAATGTTTCTAGTTCTTGTTTGTCTATTAAAGTTTACGTTATGTCACTTTTCAGTCAATTGATTAAAGAAACGGGTTCGCACAATTTACAAGTCAAGCACTTCAGGAAACCAGATTAATTGATTTTACTCCTTTAGAACTCCCTAGATCCGTGAGTTTATAATTATTCTTTGAAATTGAGGTCTAAAATGGTGACATGGTTTATGCTTCTTAAGAAATGTATTTTCTGAAATTACTCTAATCATCTCATTCCTCATTCACGAGATATTGGCTTCGGATCGCCTTTCCTCCTGACTTCTCAATTACGAGCATAAGTGTGAAACCATTCTGGTTCCAGCCGTCTGTTTCAACCATCACATGACCCAATAATTTTTGGGTCAGTTCCATCAATGATCAATCCATATGGACAACTGAGGGGGAGAAAACACCTTATTGTGATTCTCTATATTCTTTTTGGTTGAGATTTAGGGATTCACAAACTCAAAGTTCTGTACTAGTTCAATATCTCTTTATCTATTAAATACAAATTCAGTTATTTAAGATTGTATGCATTTTCTATGTCCTGCCTAGTTAGGCCAACAAGAAGTTTTGGTTTATTTATAAATTAATCACAACTTGTTTGATTCCAAGGTTCTATGACATCAATCTTTTTGAAAATTAGTATAATCAGTTTTTTTTTCTTCATATTACCTTCTCCTGTATATTAGTATATATCAAATTAAGTCTCTTCTATCGTCCTATCTCTACCTTTTTTTAAACATCTATCGTTGTATTTGCTCCGGTCTCAAGTGTTGCCTCTCTTAGTATCCTGCAATTGAGGTTTCTGATTTTTGTATAATTTGTTTTTTGTCATTGGACTCTCCATCCAAGAGTTTAGAAGTTACAAATCATGCTAAGAAGCCATTTCAGAATCCAACAATAATTATAATGGTAAAAAGCAAGGTTCGATGACTTTAGATCCAAGTCGAGAATGATCAGTATCCATGCATGAGCGTGAGAAGAAAGAGGGGGGGGGGGGGGGGGGGGAGGGTTTCAATGGGTGTTGGTGTTTATTAAGGTTACAAGATCATTTGTATTTCATATCTCGTTCAATTATACAAGACTTTCCTAATCTAACTAGGAAGCTAATTTACATTACCTTTATTTACAACCTATTGTTATGTATTTACAGCTGTATAATATGTTAGAATGAAAACCCATTAGTTGAGTGCTCCTTCTTGTTCGGTTATTGACCGGATCCGAGCTTCACAAGCCCTATGCTGTTGGGGAACTCTGCAAGGGTCTTACTGATGATTATCACATGCAGATTAGCAATCAACACTCAAATATATATGAATTTAACACAAGAATGTATGGAATCATTGAATACATTGATTTTGAAGGCACATACATGTATATGTTTTTCAAACAACAGATACAATATTTTTCTCACACGTACTTGCTCAATTCACTCTCCCTTGCAATTCGTACATCAATCCTATTTATAAGTACAATTTATACCAAGTACAAATCTAAGGAAATTACAAGAAAGGAAATTACACACAAAGACTTGAAATATGGAAATTACAAATAGGCCCTTGTACTTGGTTGCAACAAATAAAGTCTTTAACATTCTCCTCTTTGCAACCAAGCACTTATACATCTTTCCCTCAATCTCAACTTGATTTCGAATCAATGTAGACGATTGTTGATGAACTCGGTTCCTTCTCGAGTTCTCGAATCTGCAAGTTTTTTTCGGCGCTCATCCAATATACCGATGCTCAAACAATCTCTCATTCATTTTCAGCCAGTCTATTTATTTCAGCTTGTATGACTGTCAAGTCCCATCTGAGTAACATGACAATTCTTATTTTCTGTTCTTGGGATTCCACAAGACGACCCCATGTTCCGGTTTGAAGTAACTTTGTAGATGGGATGAAGGTCAAAGCTGAGGAAAGCTCTGATCAGGCTTGGTCAGGCCCAAACGTGCACTTCTGCTTTCAAGGACTATCTGAAAGTCTTTTACGCATATCACCATCACTTGGCGTCACAGAGCACGCAGAAGAGCACTCAGAGCATTAGATTGTGTTTTGTTCTTTGCAACCTAACCAACCCATCATATATACATTCCAGGACATCAAACTCAAATTTATCAAAACCAGCTTCAGTGAAATGTGTATTCTTTACCATCTTTTCTGATTACTGTAACCACTAGATACCATACCCTTGAGATGATGCTGGAGGACAGCATTTTGACCTTATGAATTCTGACCTCTGTATTTACTTTCTCTATAGGCATACCTTCAAAACGCATCGAGTGATTGTATTATATCTGCACAATCCTAGGTCTCTCTGTCAACTCCAAAAGTAACCGTCTCAATCTTTAAGATAGATTTCACCGACATATCCTCAAAAAAATGGATCATTAATATTCTGCTCGGCCAGACGCTTAAAAAACACTTCCCTTTTCCGCTTCTCCTGCCTCTTTTTCTCAGCCTACTGTAGTTGGAGGTGGATGAGAGATATTTAAAACTTCAGCAACGTCATGTTGAACTCGTTCATGAAATGCAGCCCTGCTAGCTTCATTTCTTCTCTCAGTAAAATAGTAAACGCATGATTTATCTTCTTCAATTACTGCATCTGGGCTTGGTTTTGCAGGCTTTGCAACCCTTGCCTCAAAACAATCTACAATATCTGAAGAAGGCTTTTCAGGTTCAGATTTTGAAATGGAGGACATGGTGAACATTTAGATTGGGGTTTTGTATCTGGTTCAGGCTTGGGAGTGGGCTCAAGTGTCGGTTCATCAAAGAAATCTTAAGTAGAAGAAGTTATTTAAATGATTTTGGCTTCAGGCTCTGGTTCTTTTTCGATTAAACGTTATGTTTGATAGATGACCATTGCCCTAGACAAATCATCTTCTTCCCTGACCCAAATGATCACCTACTGCTTTCTATATCATTTCTGTATCACCCCAAACTGCCTCAGACTCAGAGACACCTGTAGTTTCAGCTTCAACTGTTACATGAGGCCCCTTCTCCCCCTCTTGTTGATTACGATCGTCCTGGTCATCATGTTTATGTTTGGAGGCATGGGATCGAGGCCTGCACATCTTAATCTGGACAACTTTCCATGTCAGATCTCAATCTGGACAACTTTCATGTCAGATTCGTCAGTTGAGTTTCTAATCAAACACTCTCGTCTCAATGCTTTCAATCACTTGCATTATCATCTCCGTAGCTGTCTTGATTTGATTTGTCAAGTTATTTTCCCGATAGCTTACATCAGCTTTACAGGACGACTCATCTATCCGGAACGCATATATGATTGGTTGGTTAAGCTTGCAAGTGACTTGATGTGCTTGAAAGATTTCCAGATAGCCATTGAAAGCAGAAGTGCACGTGTGGGCCTGACCAAGCCTGATGAGAGCTTGCCTTAGCTTGACCTTCATCCCGTCTACAGAGTTATTTTCAAACTGGAACATGGGGTCGTCTTCCTGAATGCCCAAGGACAGAAAAGATTTATGAGGTTTGAAGAATTGCCATGTTACTCAGATGGGACATTGAGATGGAACATTGAGCTGAACTGAATAAACGACTGGCTGAAAATGCTTAGAGATTGTTTGAGGCTTTGAGCATTAGATGAGCGCTAAAGAAAATTTGCAGATTCGATAAGGAATCGGCTCATCAACGATCGTCTATATCTATGCCAAGTCACTCATCCATGATAATCACACGGAGAATTCAAGAACCGACTAACTTCACTCACAGAAAATCAGATATTTGGCCAAGCTACTGTCAGATAATTAAGTCTACCAACTAATCTCTGATGTTTTATTTGATATACTAGAGGCTCAGCTATCTTGCTAGGAGTTTAACATTAGAATCCATCAGAGTGTTAACTGGCTTGCAATCTAGTTGACCGACTTCCTCAAGGATATTTAGGGCATACTTCTGTTCACATATCAAAATTACATCTTTTGATTGTGCAACTTCAATGCGCTGAAAGTATCTGAGTGTTCTCAAATCTTTAGCTTGAAAGTGTTTCAACAAGTAGTCTATACCAGATAATAACTAACAAATCATGCCAATTAATTTACCATAGATTGTATATTTTTACCTCGACTTCAAATTGATGAAAGCAGGGAGCAGAATGTGCAGTGTTGCCTGTTGGTGGTCTGTGGCATGATTGCATGAAGAAGTTCAATCATCAAATTACTTGCAACATCATCCACAGTGAAGAATTTGTGAAATCAAAATCTAATTACCTGATTGATCCTGCTTGAAGTTGAAAATCAAATGTTTGAACAACGAATTTAAAACTCAACTAACAAAGCAACACATTAAGAAATCAACTCTCAAATTTCAATCAAAGTTACATTTTTTGTCTACTAACAAAGTAACAAAAATAAAAGATGCAGTGTTTTTATAAGATTTAATAGAGTTATCTGATTTCTCTGAGATTTAATGAACTGGTTAGTTTGTTCAACAAATTAACAAAGTAACAAATTCAACGTTACAAAGTAACAAATTCAGAAGAGTTACTGGATTCAGTCATTAATAGCTAATATTGTTGGTTTCAATCAAACTAACAAATTCAAAAATCAAAGTAACAAAGTAGCCAGATATCAATTGAAATAACAAATCCAATTATATGTAAGCTTTATGTAACAAATTCAGAGGAGTTACTGGATTCAGTCATTGTAACAATTAAAATTTTTTGAAGTAGCTAACAATATAGGATTACCAGAATACCATGTCTCGAACAAAATAATAGATTAAAAAATTTAAGTAACAAAGTGACCATTTATCATTTGAAATAACAAATCCAATAAAATTTAGGATTTACAAAATCATGGTTATGCTATTGCACCATGATAGGATATTGCTCGTCACACACACACAACACAAACGTGAAGTAAATGATAGACACAACGATATTACGTGGTTTGGTCGATGATCTGATCTACGTCCACGGGGGCAACTAGGGTTTTTCTTATTATGAGGTGATAGAGAAATATTACAAGTACAATGAGATTATATAGACTAAAACAAGGTAATGTTTCCTTAATTAACCTATGGGCTACAAAGGAATTAGGGCCGGCTGCCCTTTCTCAATATTGAAGCCTACATCTCAACAATCTCTCACTTGGAGGCTTTGAAACTCGAACATCTGCGCTCCACTGTACCTCTTGTGAAAAAATTCACCATACTTTAAACCCCCCTAGTTGCCACCTGCCTTCTCATCACTATTCCTGAAGGCCAGCTGAAGTTGCACAGAACTTCAGCTTATCCAGCGTTACAGATTTTGTAAACATATCTGCTGGATTCTTCGTACCAAGGATCTTCTTCACTGAAAGCATCCCATCGCTTACCAAATCCCTAATGAAATGAAACTTCATCTGAATGTGTTTCGTTCTGCTGTTAAATACTGGATTCTTTGCGAGATGAACCGCACTCTGGTTATCGCAATTGAGGACATAGTCCTTTTGATTTATACCCAATTCCGAGAGAAAGTTCCTTAACCAAATAAGCTCCTTGCCAGCTTCTGCTATGGCCATATATTCTGCTTCAGTGGTTGAAAGAGCAACACTCTTGCAATCGGGACATCCAACTGATAGCTGTACCCCCAACAGTAAACACATAACCCGTGGTGCTTTTCCCGGTATCCACAGAACCTCCCAAATCTGCATCAGAATAACCTTCTAAGATTACTTTCTTTCTGCTGAAACATAAAGCAAACTTAGAGGTGCCTTTCAAATAGCGTAGCAGCCACTTAACCCCTTCCCAGTGCTCCTTCCTCGGATTCGACATAAACCTGCTGACCACTCCCACTGCGTGAGCAATATGGTCTCGTGCAAACCATTGCATACATCAGACTACTAACTGGCATAAGGAACCTTGGCCATTTTTTGCTTTGTCTTTGTCAGTCTTTGGAGATTGCTTCTTTGAGAGTTTCATGTGACTAGCTAGAGGCGTGTTTCTAGGCTTTGCATCTCTGACATACTGAATTTTTCTAGGATTTTCCCAACATACTTCTCCTGCGAGAGCTTCAAAGTACCAGCAGCTCTGTCTCGATTTATGTTCATTCCCAGAATTTGTCTGGCAGCTCCCAAATCCTTCATTTCGAATTCTTTAGATAATTGCCTCTTCAGTCTTTTGATTTCTTTCATGTCAGACCCGTATACCAACATATCATCAACATATAGCAAAAGAATGATATATGAAGACTTAAACTTCTTGAGATAGCAGCAATGATCCGTATCACATCTTTTATACCCGTTATTCTGCATGAATTCATGAAATTTTAAGTACCACTGCCTTGGAGCTTGCTTCAAGCCATAAAGACTCTTCTGCAGTTTGCAAACCAAATTTTCTCTGCCAGTCATCAGAAAACCTTCTTCTGGTTGTGCCATGTAGATGTCTTCATTCAGGCTTCCGTGCAAGAAAGCTGTCTTAACGTCAAGTTACTCCAAGTGTAGATCTTCTGCAGCTACAATACTAAGGACTATTCTGATTGTGGTCATCTTCACAACCGGTGAGAAGATCTCGTTGTAATCGACTCCCTCTTTCTGTTGGAATCCCTTAACCACCAATCTAGCCTTGTACCTCTTGCTACCATCTTCTTCATCTTTGACCCTGAAAACCCATTTGTTTTCCAACTCTTTCTTACCTGCCGGTAGTTTAACCAAAGATCAAGTCTTGTTCTTTTCAAGAGACCTCATCTCTTCATCCATAGCTTTCTTCCACTGAGTAGAGTCATTCAGATTTGTAGCTTCTGAATAACATTGAGGCTCACCGTTGTCGGTCAATAACAGATAGTTCACTGAAGGAGAAAATCTCTGTGGTCGCTTTGTAACTCTGGTAGATCTTCTTACCCAATTTTCAGTGTCAGTAGCTTCACTTTCTGTGCTCCCACTATTTTCGGTATTCTCATTGTTTTCAGATCCTTCAGGTTCATCTGAGCTCCCACTGCCTTGAGAGATCACTTCTTATTCAGAATTGTTGACAGGCCTGACAATGTCCTCTTCAGAAATTTCATCATACACGGCTTCATCTGGTTTCTTATCCTTGTTTGAAGCAGCTGCAAGTTCATCTTTGTAAAGCGCCTTTCCATTGAATGTTACGTCTCTGCTTCTAATAACCCTTTTGCTGTGATTATCCCAGAAGCGATAGCCCATATCATCCAAACCATAACCAATAAAGGTACACTTCCTTGCCTTTGCCTCAAGCTTGTCTTTATCTGCATCTTTAATGTTGACATAAGAAACACAACCGAATACTTTCAAGTGTTTAAGAGATACCTCTCGGCCTTGCCATTCTTCTTCAGGAATCCTGAAACCAAGGGGAACTGACGGTCCACGATTAATGAGATAAGCTGCGGTGTTAACTAAATCAGCCCAGAACATTTTCGGTAAACCTGCATGTAATCTCATGCTCTTTGCCCTTCCATTTAGAGTCCTGTTCATTCTTTCTGCAACCCCGTTTGGCTGAGGTGTTTCAGGAACCGTTTTCAACATCCTGATTCCATGCTCGGCACGATAATCGATGAACTCTTTACTACTGTACTCACCCCCATTATCTGACTTCAAGCATTTAACCTTCAGATTCGTTTCATTTTCAACTGCAGCCTTCCACTTCTTAAAGGTGTTGAAAACCTCAGATTTGCATTTGAGAAAATAAACCCATACTTTTCTCGTGGAATCATCAATGAAAGTAACGTAATATCGAGAACCTCCTACCGAAGAAACTGAAGTAGGACCGTAGACGTCAGAATGAATTAGCTCCAACTTTCTGGCCTTGGGTGGTTGACACATCTTTGCAAATGAAACTTTCTTTTGCTTCCCTAGGACACATGGTTCACAAAAGTCAGTAATAACACCTTTCAGATTTGGAATTTTACCTTTTGAAGCTAACATCTTCATTCCCTTCTCACTCATATGCCCAAGTCTTTGGTGCCATAGAGTAGACGCCTCTGAATCTTCAACTGCTGCATTTGCTTCACCGTTAGAGATCTCAGCCATGTAAAGCGTTCCTTGTTTCTTTCCACGAGCGACAACAAGGTTCCCTTTTGTTACTTTCCACTGGTGGTCACCGAAACTTACATGATGACCTTCATCATCTAGTTGTCCCACAGATATCAACATCCTCTTTAAACCCGGAATGTACTTAACATTCTTTAAAGTCCAGTTCGTTCCCAAAGAAGTCTTCAGAGTCACGTCCCTAACACCTGTGATGTCAAGTGTCTTATTATCAGCTAACCTTACATTGCCATCGCAGTGCCGGAAGTTCTGCATTACTTCCTTGCAATGGCTAGCGTGAAACGAAGCACCCGAATCCATAACCCAAGATTCAATCGGACACTCCACGCAACAAATCAGTGCATCATCAAACTCGGCTGCAACATTTACCTCCTTTTTGCCTTTATCTGCCATTGGTTTAGTACACTGACTCTTAAAGTGACCCACCTCTTTACAGTTCCAACAGGTGATGTCTTTTCTAGGTCTGGACTGATTTCTTCTTTTGGACTTTGATCGACCTCTGTTGTTACCCCCCTGTGTTGTTTTCTGCCCCTTTCTTCTGTACTCAGCAAGCTGCTCGAACCTCTGCTTGATCCTTCCCCATTATTTCTTCTACGGATATCTTCACCCAATATTAAATCTCGGATGCCTTCGAAAGTAAGCTTAGTATTTCCCGAAGAACTACTAACAGCTGTGACCGTTCCAGACCTCTCTGGTAGAGAAGACAATAACAGCAACGCCTGAATCTCATCATCGAATTTAATGTCAAATGATACAAGCCTTGAGAGTATCAGATTAAATTCGTTCACATGATTGGTTACGGACATTCCTTCCTTCATCTTCGTGGTTACCAACTGTCTGATCAAGAACACCTTGTTAGCAGCGGACGGTTTCTCATACATGTTGGACAGTGCTTTGATCAGCCCAAAAGTCGTCTTTTCATTGACAATGTTGTACGCAACATTCCTTGCCAATGATAGCCTGACAACACCAAGGGATTGACGATCCAACAAATCCCAGTCAGCTTGGGCCATAGCCTCCGGTTTAATACCACTCAACGGTTCATGCAACTTCTTCTGGTAAAGGTAATCCTCGATTTGCATTTTCCAGAAACCAAAATCATGCCCCTCAAATTTATCGATCTTAACTTTTCCATCCTCAGCCATCGTTTCAAACAAATCTATTTAATTAGTCGAAACAAGATTGAAAAAACAGTGTTCAAACACAGCAATGGCTCGCTGCCTGAACTTGACGACTGTTCTATTGAAACACTACCGTTTGCAATCAATCTTAAATAAATAGAAAAAACAAAGTTTGAAGAACGAGTGCACCTGATTTGTCGAAGAATCTGGATGACGAATCAACACGAATCTGACCGAAAAAAAAAATACCCAAAGACCAAAACTCCAAAACCAGCAGGAAAACCAACTCCAAAAAAACCAACAAGAGCCAACCCTAACTGCTAGGGTTTTGACGCAACAGCAGCAAACAACAGCAAACAACCCCAAAATTAGGGTTTCTGCGACAACTGATGTTTCTGCTGGCGGCGGCGGCGGCGGCGCGAGACAGCGGCGGCGCTAGGGTTTCTGGACAAAGGGTTCTGCGCAAAAGGGTTTCAGGCGGCTAGGGTTTCAGAGGCGGCTAGGGTTGCGGCGGCGGTCGACGGCAGCGCTCAGGCGACGGCGGTGGCGGCAGGGGCTGGGTTGTGACAGACCTGAGCTCTGATACTAGTTGGTAGGATATTGCTCGTCACACACACACAACACAAACGTAAAGTAAATGATAGACACAACGATATTACGTGGTTCGGTCGATGATCTGACCTACGTCCACGGGGGCAACTAGGGTTTTTCTTATTATGAGGTGATAGAGAAATATTACAAGTACAATGAGATTATATAGACTAATACAAGGTAATGTTTCCTTAATTAACCTATGGGCTACAAAGGAATTAGGGCCGGCTGCCCTTTCTCAATATTGAAGCCTACATCTCAACACACCATAGCTTTTCTGTTGCATAGCTTAGACTTACGGATTCCATTGGGGAGATAAGTTAGGTTATGAGTGATGAAATATTTATTTACATGGCATTAAGTATTACTATTTATTTTTGAAGTTTAAAATATTTATAACGTCTAAAAAAATTTTATATCATTAATGTATAATATGTTGTATCACATTATATAGTACACTGTACCGGAGTGACCAAAATGAGCCTGTTCCCTCTCGCATCGAATTCATGGGACCTAGTGAACCATGATCCTGGTCCACATTCCCATACCATAGCAATCCCTGTTCCCGGTGACTATGATTTGAACTGAGTGATTACACATAACAATCATGAGGTAATCGAGATACTCTATGGTTAGATCTGCAAATTCCAAAAAGTGTAGGGCCTGTTTTGTATTGTGTGAAGTTCTAGCTTCTCTTGTTTGCAAATTCCAAGAACTTGAGGAACAAATTTGCAAACTGTGAAAGTTCAATGACTAATTTGTAAATTACTGAAAGTTTGAGGACCGACGTCTAATTTCAGAAAGTTAATGGATTGCTTTAAATTTCCATGGAGTTCAGCCACTTATGGCTTAATACTTAACATTTTTATTGTTTGTAATGTACATTCAAGTGATAGATCACCATGGAAAATATTGCATCGTCAAATAAACAATCACACCTGAACATTTCATGCTGCTGTTGCAGGTCTGCCATTAGACAAAGGAGGAACCCAAAGGAAACTGCTGATCTTACAAGTGTTCAGGAGCTTATTGATGAATTTGAACGCGGTTGCCATTCTGGTATGCATACCAAAATAATTATATATATCTATGACAATGCGTAATCTTGTACTATTCATGCCATTGCCTTTCAAATTTTTTGTTAGGTCTTTTGGACATTGTAAGGAACTGCACATATGTTGGAATGGCAGATGATGTTTTTGCTCTCCTTCAACATAATACCCACCTATATCTTGCAAATGTTGTAAATTTGAGGTAATATACTAGCCTCACCTTTTCATATGTGACATCATGTATATTTTGGTACTTGAACTTAATGGAGTGAGAAACATCATGCATATTTTACCGTTGTCTTTCTGGCTTTAAATTGCTGATTCTAGTAAATGTAAAACTTCCCATTCATTCATGAACTAGATCTTTTGCTGAAAAGAGCTACAACTATATCTTTCGGAGGTGTCTTAGTTACACCTTTTGTTCTTGTGCTTCGGTGCTTCCAAGATACACAATTCCACCAACAAAAACACAGCAATTTGTAGGTGATCTTTTGGCGGTGTCTTAGTTACCCGTGGCCTCCTCTTGAGTCTTGACCACTGTCGAGGCTTTGTGCCTTCGGACTCTTGCTTCTTAGCGGCGGTGAGGTCCCTCCAGCAGCGATCATACTCCATGGCTTAACATCCAGTGTGATGAATATTGATTAAACATAAACCCGCTAACTACACTCCTGTGTCAGAGATATGCCAATTAGTCGGCACCTAGGCGCTAGTCACCCGGTAACCGATACGAGTCGTCCCTAGTCAGGTTAATTAGTTGGAATCTGATAGGAATTTGTGGGATTAAAAGAATTAAAAAGAGAATGTTGGTTGCATTAACGGAATGATAAAATTCAGAGAAGATCCAACTCTGGAATCTTTCTACCAAGCCTAAAGCTGTTCTTACAAAGTAGCTGCAAAAATGAATGACACCTCATACTCCCCTCTCCTCTCTCTATATAGTATCATTTGTTATAACAAAATAACTAACTCTTTCATTCCTCCCCTACACGTGTCTTCTGCCTCCTTTGATAAACGACCCATTTATTGGGCCTATTGGGCAATTCACAATCCATGGGCCTTTGGGGCTGTTCGCTATCAATGGCCACCTCTTGAAGCATAGGCTTGTCCTCGCCGAAAATCTTGAAAATCTTGAAATTGATTCTGGATACTTGTTGCATCCTCCCAAGTTGAGTTCTTTGTTGAGTCTGGTTGCCATTGTATGAGCCATTGTGAAGTTCTTTTGCCCTCACGAGTTATGGTACGAGTAGCCAAGCATTTAATAGGGATCGAGGGCTCAGAAGAGTCGATTTCTAGCCCTTGGGGAAGTTCAGCCTCAACCCGAGAATTTCCAACAGCCTTCTTTAAGAGTGATACGTGAAACACAGTGTACTTTGGCTGAATTTGGCAATTGAAGTCTGTAAGCACCAGACCCCACCTTTTCGAGGATGAGAAATGGCCCATAAAAGCGAGGGGACAACTTTTGGTTTATACGACGAATAAATGATTGTTGGAGATGAGACCGGAGTTTCAGAAAGACCCAATCGCCAACATTAAATACAACATCTCGTATCGGCTGATGTTTTCATGTAATCCTGTGCTTGTGAAAGGTGGTATTTCAACTGTTTTATTGCCTCATCTCTGTCCATTAAATCTTGAGCTACAATTTCGCAACGGATTTCCCCTGGAATGAACTGAAAAAAGGCGTCGGAGGAGGCCTCCCATACACAACTTCGAACGGCGTGGTATTACTGGAAACATGATAAGAAGAATTATGCCAGAATTCCGCCCAACGAAGCCAATACGACCAATTTTTAGGTTGGTCAGCTGCAAAACACCGTAAGTAGGTCTCCACACTTCGATTAACAACTTCGGTTTGACCATCGGTTTCTGGGTGGTATGCCGAACTAAATTTGAGTTTGCTCCCATATAGAGTAAAAATCTCCTTCCAGAACTTGCTTAAAGACAACGGGTCCCGATCACTGAGGATGGATTTAGGCACTCCATGCAACCGAATTACCTCTCTTAAAAACACTTCCGCCAATGAACGAGCGGTGTAAGGATGCTTAAGCGGAACCAAGTGACAATACTTAGACAATTGGTCGACAATAACAAAAATTGCCTCGTACCCCTTTGATTTAGGAAGCCCGGTAATAAAATCAATTGAGATATCTTCCCAAATAGCTGCTGGGATTGGCAGGGGCTGAAGAAGACCTGCCGGGGTTAAGGTGGAGGATTTATATCGCTGCCATTTATCACACGCCTGTACATTAGGGGTGAGCTCGGTACCGGACCGAACCGAACCGAACTGGTACCGATCCCGAAAATACCGAAACCGAATTATTAGTTTTGAAAGAACCGAATACCGAACCGTATAATTTTATATGGTGCCGGTTCGGTCCCGAATACCGAATTTTAGCTAATTTAAAAACCGAATACCGAACCGAAAGTTCCGAATACCGAATTTTAGCTAATTTAAAAACCGAATACCGAACCGAATATATTAATTTGGTACCGGTCGGTACCGGTTCGGGTTCGGGAAATGGTACCCGTCGCTCACCCCTACTGTACATAATTCCGAACAGAATTTGTCATTCCAATCCAATAAACATGGGCTGCTAAACTCCGATAAGTTCGATAGAATCCCGAATGTCCTCCACTTGGCCCGCAATGAAATTCATCCAATAGTTTGGGAATCCAAGGGGAGGTTGCCGGTATGACTAATTTACCTTTGTAAAACAATTTGCCATTGACAAGGGAAAATCCAGGGCATGAATTAATCTGTTCGGTCAAGTCTTTGATGATCTTTTGCAGCTGGTGGTCGGAGTCGATTCCCTCGGTCAAAGTGCTCCCATCAAGCTACTGTGGAAATGAAACCATAATCATGAGTTCAGCCCTTCATGGATTCTAGATAGTGCATCGGCAGCTCGATTATCCTTGCCAGGCTTGTAATGTATGGAGAATTGATAACCCATCAATTTAGCCAACCAATTCTGCTGATCTGTTGTGGTAATTCTTTGTTCCAACAGATGTCGCAAGCTTTTTTGATTGTGTGCACTGAAAATTTCCAACCTAAAAGATAAGGTCTTCAATGTTGAATGGCAAGTGCTAAAGCCATAATCTCGCTAAAATACGATATGGGTCGTCCGTTTTGCTTTAAAACAGCTCCTATCCCACGGCCCGATGCGTCACACTCAATTTCAAAAGACTTTGAGAAGTCTGGAAGTGCCAGAACCGGGCAGTCGTCATCTTATGTTTTAATTCATCAAATGAAGCTTGTTGTTGTGGCCCCTAGGAGAAGTTATCCTTTTTTGTAAGTGCGGTCAAAGGTTGAGCAATCTTCCTAAACCCTTTAATGAACTTCCGGTAATACCCTGTTAGCCCTAAAAAACCACGCATGCCCTTCACATTCTGGGGAATTGGCCAATTAAGAATAGATTGGACTTTTGCTGGCACCATGGAAACCCCATCTCCATTGATAATGTGACCCAAATATTCTACAGACTGGATGCCAAAAGTACTTTTTTTTCTTATTAATAACCAATCCATACTGCTGTAAGAGGGAAAGAACAGAACGGAGGAGTTCTAGGTGAGTGCCCCAAGCTTGACCGTAGATTAAAATGTCATCAAAGAACACGAGCACCCCTTTTCGAAGAAGTGGCCGAAAAATCTCATTCATAAATGACCGTAGATTAAAATGTCATCAAAGAACACGAGCACCCCTTTTCGAAGAAGTGGCCGAAAAATCTCATTCATAAGCGCCTGAAAGGTTGCTGGTGCGTTTGTTAATCCAAATGGCATTACGAGAAATTCGTAATGCCCATCATGCGTTTGGAAAGCAGTCTTTTCAACATCAGATTCTCGTACTCTGGTACGAGATTTTAAATCGACTTTAGAGAAGTATTTTGACCTATGGAGTTCGTCAAGCAATTCCTCAACAACAGGGATAGGGTACTTATCCGAAACAGTGGCTTTATTGAGAGCTCTGTAATCAATGCAAAGTCTCCAAGAGTCGTCCTTTTTCTTAACCAAAATGGAGAATGAACTTTGACTCACGCGGATAATCCCCGAATTTAACATTTCTTGCACTTGCTTCTGGATTTCATCTTTGTGAGCATTGGGATAGCAGTATGGACGAACACACACAGGCCTGTGTCCCTCGTAAAGGGTAATAGAGTGCTCTACTGCTCGCTTTGGAGGTAGCCCTTGCGGACTTTGGAATAATGAAGTGAATGTAGTCAAAATCGCTTCAAGTTGAGATTTTTGCAACTCATCCAAAATCGATGTACCATTGTGAGTTGAATCAATTGCCCTTTTAGGCAATTTTGGAGTGATGTTTGGTCGAGGAGGGGCGAATTGATACCCTGGAGTTTAACAAGATTCCCTTGATTCCAAAAACGAACTTCGTGTGTCTGCCAATTGAACACCACATCTCCCAATTGTTGCAACCAAGCAATACCCAAGATAAAATCCAACGGCCCAATATCATAGACTAGAGCATCCACTGTACATTCGAAGGCACCGAATCGAAGGGGCACTTTGTTGTTAGGAAATTGCTCGTCACACACACACAACACACAACGTAAATAGAAAGCGAGAACGCAACAATATTACGTGGTTTGGTCGATGCTCTGACCTACGTCCACGGAGGCCACGTGGGCAACTAGGGTCTTCTTATTATGAGGTGATAAAGAATAGTTACAAAGTACATGAGATTATATAGACTAAAACAAGGTAATGTTTCCTTAGTTAATCTATGGGCTATAAAGAGATTAGGGCCGGCTGCCCCTTTCTCAATATCGAAGCCTACATCTCAACAATCTCCCACTTGGAGGCTTCGAAACTCGAACATCTGCGCTCCACTGTACTTCTTGTGAAAAATTCACCGAACTTTAAACCCCCCTAGTTGCCACCTGCAATCTCATCACTATTCCTGAAGGCCAGCTGAAGTTGAACTTCAGCTTATCCAGTGTTATAGATTATGATCTTCTTCACTGAAAGTGTCCCATCACTTACCAAATCTATAATGAAGTGATACTTCATCTGAATGTGTTTCGTTCTGCTGTGAAATACCGGATTCTTTCCGAGATGAACCGCACTCTGGTTATCGCAATTGAGGACATAGTCCTTTTGAATTATACCCAACTCTAAGAGAAAGTTCCTTAACCAAATCAGCTCCTTGCCAGCTTCTGCTATGGCCATGTATTCTGCTTCTGTAGTTGAAAGAGCAACACTCTTTTGCAATCGGGACATCCAACTCATAGTTGTACCCCTAACAGTAAACACATAACCCGTGGTGGTTTTCCCTCGTATCCACACAACCTCCCAAATCTGCATCCGAATAACCTTCTAAGATTACTTTCTTTCTGCTGAAACATAAAGCAAACTTAGAGGTGCCTTTCAAATAGCGTAGCAGCCACTTAACCCCTTCCCAGTGCTCCTTGCCGGGATTCGACATAAACCTGCTGACCACTCCCACTGCGTGAGCAATATCAGGTCTCGTGCAAACCATTGCATACATCAGACTACTAACTGCTGAGGCATAAGGAACCTTGGCCATTTTTTGCTTTGTCTTTGTTAGTCTTTAGAGATTGCTTCTTTGAGAGTTTCATGTGACTAGCTAGAGGCGTGTTTCTAGGCTTTGCATCTCTGACATACTGAATTTTTCTAGGATTTTCCCAACATACTTCTCCTGCGAGAGCTTCAAAGTACCAGCAGCTCTGTCTCGATTTATGTTCATTCCCAGAATTTGTCTGGCAGCTCCCAAATCCTTCATTTCGAATTCTTTAGATAATTGCCTCTTCAGTCTTTTGATTTCTTTCATGTCACACCCGTATACCAACATATCATCAACATATAGCAAACGAATGATATATGAAGAATTAAACTTCTTGAGATAGCAGCAATGATTCGTATCACATCTTTTGTACCCGTTATTCTGCATGAATTCATGAAATTTTAAGTACCACTGCCTTGGAGCTTGCTTCAAGCCATAAAGACTCTTCTGCAGTTTGCAAACCAAATTTTCTCTGCCAGTCATCAGAAAACCTTCTTCTGGTTGTGCCTATTAGACATAGTTTATAGAGTAGAAGGGCTAGAATGTGATTAGTCTAAACTAGATAGTAATCATTGTATTTAGTTTCTCTATATATACCCGCATTGTATTCAGTGTTTTACATATCAATACACACTAGATTACAAAGTCTATTGTGGTATCAGAGCCTGGGAATACAACCCTAGGTCTCATACTCTAAACCCTAGCCGCCTCCTATCCTAAACCCTAGGCGCCTCCCCTGCAACCCTAGCCGCCTCCTCTCACAACCGCCGCAGCCACAGCTGCTGCCTCCCTTCATCGCCGCAGCCACAGCTGCTGTCTTCCTCACTGCCGCCGCTGCTGCACCCTTACTGCCGCTGCTGCTGCTGCATCCTCACTGCCGCCACTGCTGTCTCCCTCACTGCCGCCTGAAACCTACTGCTGCTGCACCCTCACTGCCGCCGCTTCTGCATCTTCTACCGAGACATCCTTCTGCCACCAGAGTTTCCATCTGCAGCCGCCTACAATGGCTGAAATTACAGCCCTCACTTCGACCGAGAAAACTAGCCACAACTCACACAAGTTTGCCTTTACTCTTTCTCCAACCAATTATGGTTATTGGAAAACTATGCTTCACCCGTTTCTTGTTACAAACAACCTGTTTGGATACGTGGATGGCACACTTCTCTGCCCGCCTCCGACTATTACCTCTTCGTCTGACAAAGATGGTACCACAGTACCACTGCCACAATTAAACCCCAGTTACACAGCCTGGATCTCCAATGACGCTCATGTACGTATGCTTATTATTTCCACCATCTCTGAAGCCTCTTTTCAGCATGTTCAAGGCACCACCTCTCGCGATTTGTGGTTGTCTCTTGAACGTGCATATGCCCCACACACTTCATCCCGGGAATACACCCTTAAAAACCAACTGCTCAAGCTTCAGATGCAACCTGATGAAACTGCTACAGCCTATTTGACTAGGGCTCAGGAATATTCTACTGCTCTCGCCAACATTGGTGAACCGCCAAAAGAAAAAGATCTGGTTTACGTGGTTATTTCAGGTCTTAGAGACGAATACAATGGTTTGAAGTCATCCCTTATTGGACGCCAGTCTCCAATTTCTTTTGCTGAACTTTTTGCGCTGTTGTCAGACCATGATTACATGATCCAGAAACCTGCTCCAGTCATACCACCCTCTCAGGCCTTCCTGTCTACTACTACTGGTACTGGTAATATTCGCACCTCATCTACTTCTGGCACTACTCCATCTCCTGATCAGCTCCAAGCTCTTCAGCATGCTCTCTCTCAGCTCGGTCTTCAGGTACAACCTATTGTTACTCCTCTTGCACAGGCTAACTATACTCACAGGTCTGGTAATTATCGTGGTCGTGGATGTGGAAATAGCCGTGGCCGTGGGAACTACAACACTAACCGCAGTCAAACAGGCAGTAATCGGGATCAATTTCCGTGGGCCTCTACTCAAAACACGGTGTTTGGAACTTGCAACAGGTGTGGCATTGGCCACATTCCCTCTCAGTGTCCGAATCGTGATCCCTCTACTATTCGGTCTCGGCAGCCTCCGTCAGCTAACTTTACAGATATGCGCTCCAACATGTCCACCTCTTGGATTCCAGATACAGGTTCCAATCACCATGTTTCACAAGATCTATCTAGTTTCGATCACTCTGAGGCATACTCCGGCTGATAATCTTCATGTTGGCAATGGTGAGGGCTTACCCATTCTTCATATAGGTTCCACCAAATATTACTCTCCTAACAAAACTTTTAGCCTTAAAAACATTCTCCATGTGCCTGATATTAAACAAAACTTACTTTCTGTTCAACAATTTTGTCTTGATAATGATGTGTTTTTTGAATTTCACTCCACTTTCTTTGTTGTGAAGGACAAGTCTACACACACCATCCTCCTCACTGGTCCAAGTAACGGTGGTCTCTACTCCTTTCATCTCCCTACAAATCAACCTATCCCCAAGGTCGGATTCTCCACTACCCGTGCTTCCTCCACTATCTGGCATCACCGACTCGGCCATCCTCATCAACAACTGTTTCTTTCTATGGTTTCTAAGTATCGTTTACCTTTAAATAATGAGTCCTCTAGTAGTTCTTTTTGTAATTCCTGTTCTGTTGGGAAATCCTCTAAGCTACATTTGTTACCTTCTATTTATAAAAGTTCGAGTGTTTTGGAGTTAGTTTTTTGTGATGTTTGGGGCCCCGCTCCTGTTACCTCATTTGATGGTCACACTTACTTTCTATTATGTGTTGATCATTACTCACGTTTCATGTGGATTTTTCCGTTAAAACACAAGTCTGATGTGTATGCTACTTTTAAAAGTTTCCTTGTCATGGCTGAACGTCAATTCCAAACAAAACTAAAAACTGTTCAAACCGATTGGGGAGGGGAGTTTCGGAATCTCTCTCAATTCTTCTCCTCTCTCGGCATTCTTCATCGTCTCTCGTGTCCTCATACCAGTGAGCAAAATGGCTTTGTTGAACGACGTCATCGACATGTTGTCGAAACCGGTCTTACCTTACTAGCCGCCTCTAATGTTCCTCAACGTTTCTGGCATTTTGCCTTTGATACAGCTGTCTATCTCATCAATCGCATGCCGTCTAGAACAAACTCCAATATCTCACCTTTTGAATTTTTATTCAAACGTCCCCCAGATTTTTTCTTTCTTCGAGTCTTTGGGTGTCAGTGTTTTCCACATCTCCGTCCATACAACAAACACAAAATGGACTTCCGCTCTACTCCGTGTGTTTTCCTTGGCTACAGTCCAATCCATCATGGCTACCGTTGCCTGGACCCACAGTCTGAGCGCCTATACATAGCTCGACATGTTCGTTTCAATGAACATCTTTTTCCCTTTCACCAACCTTCCACCCCTCCTTCACTATCTACCTCAGATCCATACATCTCATCCTATCCCCAACCTGACCCCGCTCCCTTCACTTCTCCCCCTACTGATACACCTACCGATACACCTACCACTACATCTCCCGATACACCTATCCCCACCCCTTCCACTACTACTACACCTATCTCCATTCCTCTCACTACCGATACACCTACACCCACTCCTCTTCGCACATATCATCGTCGCTCTACCACTACCCAACCATCCCACCCTTCTACTGATACTCATCACCCTTCTCCTACTCCACAACCCACTACCACTGCCCCCTCTCGTCCTCGTCCACCTAATCTACGTCCCAATCCTAAACAAACCAAACCTCACAATATCTCTTCCTTCCACACCACCTATACAAATACCGAACCACCTTACTTCTCCATTGCCAACAAGGATCCTCAGTGGCGTCGTGCTATGTCCGACGAGTATTCGGCTCTACTCAGAAATGGTACTTGGTCTTTGGTTCCTCCTGTCCCTGGTGCTAATGTAGTTGATTGCAAATGGGTCTATAAATTGAAACGTGCAACTGGTGCGATACAGCGTTATAAGGCTCGTCTTGTTGCTAAAGGTTACAGTCAGGAAGAAGGTGTGGATTATATTGAGACATTCAGTCCAGTGGTCAAATCCACCACTATCCGGGTTGTCTTATCTCTGGCCGTCACACAGAATTGGCCCCTCCGACAACTTGACGTGCAGAATGCCTTTCTTCACGGTGATCTCATCGAAACGGTCTACATGACTCAGCCCTCCGGTTTTGTGGATCCTACCAAACCTAATCATGTGTGCCTTCTTCACAAAGCTTTATATGGGTTAAAACAGGCTCCTCGAGCATGGTTTCATCGTCTCTCTTCCGCTCTTCAGGCTATTGGTTTTCGAGGCTCACAGACTGACCCATCACTGTTTATCTATTCTCACCAAGGCACGCTTTTATACATGCTGGTCTACGTGGATGACATTATTCTCACAGGCAACAATTCTCACGCCATTGATACTGTAGTTCGCCGTCTTAGTCAGAGTTTCCCTCTTCAGGATATGGGTCCTCTTTCATACTTTCTTGGTGTTGAAGTTATTCGCAGCAGCCCGGACTTAATTCTCTCACAGAAAAAGTATATTCTGGAGCTCCTACAGCGTGCATGTCTATCGAATGCGAAACCGGTTCCATCCCCCATGACTACTAATGCGCACCTTGCCCTAGGTGACAGTGCGCCCTTCACCGATCCAATTAAGTATCGTCAGATTGTGGGGGCCCTTCAGTATGTGACACTTTCTCGTCCAGACATTGCTTACGCTGTTAACAAGGTTTGTCAGTTCATGCACTCTCCCACAGACAATCAGTGGTCCGCAGTCAAGCGCATACTTCGTTATTTGTTAGGTACTGTTGACTATGGGTTACGACTCGAATGCAAGTCTGGTATGCTTCTTCATGCATATTCTGACTCTACTTTCACCACACTGACTGGATTCTCCGATGCTGACTGGGCTGGTTGTCCCGATGATCGTCGATCCACGGGGGGATATGCTATCTATCTCGGGTCAAACCTTGTTTCATGGTCTGCACGGAAACAAAAGACTGTTTCTCGCTCCTCTACGGAATCTGAATACAAGGCTCTTGCTGACACTGTTGCCGAACTTACATGGCTTCAGGCCTTACTACGTGAGCTTCATGTTCCTCTTAAGACAGTGCCTACTCTATGGTGTGATAATGTTGGTGCTATATACCTTTCTGCTAATCCTGTCTTCCATGCCCGAACAAAGCATGTTGAAATCGACTTCCATTTTGTCAGAGAAAAGGTTGCTCGGCGACAACTCTCCATACGGTTCATATCTACAGATGATCAGATTGCTGAGGTCTTCACAAAGCCACTCTCTTCTACACCCTTTCTTCTTCTTAGATCCAAGCTACAGGTCGTTCCCCGGCCTTAGCTTGCAGGGGGATATTAGACATAGTTTATAGAGTAGAAGGGCTAGAATGTAATTAGTCTAAACTAGATAGTAATCATTGTATTTAGTTTCTCTATATATACCCGCATTGTATTCAGTGTTTTACATATCAATACACACTAGATTACAAAGTCTATTGGTGCCATGTAGATGTCTTCATTCAGGCTTCCGTGCAAGAAAGCTGTCTTAACGTCAAGTTACTCCAAGTGTAGATCTTCTGCAGCTACAATACTAAGGACTATTCTGATTGTGGTCATCTTCACAACCGGTGAGAAGATCTCGTTGTAATCGACTCCCTCTTTCTGTTGGAATCCCTTAACCACCAATCTAGCCTTGTACCTCTTGCTACCATCAACTTCATCTTTGACCTTGAAAACCCATTTGTTTTCCAACGTTTTCTTACCTACCAGTAGTTTAACCAAAGACCAAGTCTTGTTCTTTTCGAGAGACCTCATGTCTTCATCCATAGCTTTCTTCCACTGAGTAGAGTTTTTCAGATTTGTAGCTTCTGAATAACATTGAGGCTCACCGTTGTCGGTCTGGCGGAGAAAATCTCTGTGGTCGCTTTGTAACTCTGGTAGATCTTCTTACCCAGTTTTCAGTGTCAGTAGCTTCACTTTCTGTGCTCCCACTATTCTCAATATTCTCATTGTTTTCAGATCCTTCAGTTGAAACTGAGCTCCCAACTGAGCTCCCACTGCCTAGAGAATTCTCTTCTGAGTCAGAATTGCTAGCAGGTCTGACAATGTCTTCTTCAGAAATTTCATCATACACGGCTTCATCTGGTTTCTTATCCTTGTTTGAAGCAGCTGCAAGTTCATCTTTGTAGAGAGCCTTTTCATTGAATGTTACGTCTCTACTCTTGATAACCCTTTTACTATGATTATCCTAGAAACGATAGCCCATATCATCCAAACCGTAACCAATAAAGGTACATTTCTTTGCCTTTGCCTCAAGCTTGTCTTTATCTGCATCCTTGATCTTGACATAAGAAACACAACCGAATACTTTCAAGTGTTTAAAAGCTTCTTCAGGAATCTTGAAACCATGAGGGACTGATGGTCCACGATTATATAAGCTGCGGTGTTAACTGAATCAGCCCAGAACATTTTCGGTAAGCCTGCATGTAATCTCATGCTCTTTGCCCTTTCATTGAGAGTTCTGTTCATTCTTTCCGCAACCCCGTTCTGCTGAGGTGTTTCAGGAACCGTTTTCAACATTCTGATTCCATGCTCAACACAATAATCGATGAACTCTTTGCTACTGTACTCACCCCCATTATCTGACTTCAAGCATTTAACCTTCAGATTCCTTTCCTTTTCAACTGCAGCCTTCCACTTCTTAAAGGTGTTGAAAACCTCAGATTTGCATTTAAGAAAATAGACCCACACTTTTCTGGTGGAATCATCAATGAAAGTAACATAATACCGAGAACCTCCTATTGAAGAAACTGAAGTAGGACCGTAGACGTCAGAATGAATCAGCTCCAGGCCTTGGGTGGTTGACCCATCTTTGCAAATGAAACTTTCTTTTGCTTACCTAGGACACATGGTTCACAAAAGTCAGTAATAACACCTTTCAGGTTCGGAATTTTACCCTTTGAAGCTAACATCTTCATTCCCTTGTCACTCATATGCCCAAGTCTTTGGTGCCATAGAGTAGACGCCTCTGATTCTTCAATGCATTTGCTTCACTATCAGAAATGTCAGCCATGTAAAGCGTTCCTTGTTTCTTTCCACGAGCGACAACAAGATTCCCTTTTGTTACTTTCCACTGGTGGTCACCAAAATTCACATGATGACCTTCATCATCTAGTTGAACCACAGATATCAACATCCTCTTTAAACCCGGAATGTACTTAACATTCTTTAAAGTCCAGTTCGTTCCCAAAGAAGTCTTCAGAGTCACGTCCCCAACACCTGTGATGTCAAGTGTCTTATTATCATGTCAAGTGTCTTATTATCAGCTAACCTTACCTTGCCATCGCAGTGCCGGAAATTCTACAGTACTTCTTTGCAATGGCTAGCGTGAAACGAAGCACCCGAATCCGTAACCCAAGATTCAATCGGACACTCCACGCAACAAATCAGTGCATCATGAAACTCGGCTGCAACATTTACCTCCTTTTTGTATTTGTCTGGTCACCGGTTTAGTACACTGACTCTAAAAGTGACCCACCTCTTTACAGTTCCAACAGGTAAAGTCTTTTCTAGGTCTGGACTGACTTCTTTTTTTGGACTTTGATCGACCTCCGTTGTTACCCTCCCTGTGTTGTTACCCCCTCTGTTGTTTTCTGCCCTTTCTTCTGTACTCAACAAGCTGCTCGAACCTCTGCTCGATCCTTCCCCATTATTTCTTTTGCGGATATCTTCACCCAAGATTAAATCTCGAATGCCTTCAAAAGTAAGCTTAGTATTTCCCGGAGAACTACTACAGCTATGACCGTTCCAGAGAGCAACTCTCTGGTAGAGAAGACAATAACAGCAACGCCTGAATCTCATCATCGAATTTAATGTCAACTGATACAAGCCTTGAGAGTATCATATTAAATTCGTTCACATGATTAGTTACTAACATTCCTTCCTTCATCTTCGTGTTTACCAATGGTCTGATTAAGAACACCTTGTTAGCAGCAGACGGTTTCTCATACATGTTGGACAGTGCTTTGATCAGCCCAAAAGTCGTCTTTTCATTGACAATGTTCTACGCAACATTCCTTGCCAATGATAGCCTGACGACACCAAGGGCTTGACGATCCAACAAATCCCAATCAGCTTGTGTCATAGCCTCCGGTTTAATACCACTCAACGGTTCGTGCAACTTATCCCGGTAAAGGTAATCCTCGATTTGCATCTTCCGGAAACCAAAATCATGCCCCTCAAATTTATCGATCTTAACTTTTCCATCCTCAGCCGTCGTTTCAAACAAATCTATTTAATTAATCGAAACAAGATTGAAAAGTAGTGTTCAAACACAGCAATGGCTCGCTGCCTGAAATTGACGACTGTTCTATTGAACACTACCGTTTGCAATCAATCTTAAACAAATAGAAAAACAAAGTTGAAACGAGTGCACCTGAATTTTTGTCAACCGAATCTGGACAACGAATCTGACCGAAAAGATTTCCCCCAAAAAACACAGCAAAGGGTTTTGCGCAAAAAAGGTCTCTGGACGCTTGGTTTCAGAGGCGGCTAGGGTTTCAGAGGCGGCTAGGGTTTCTGGGCGGCAGTGGCGGCGTCTGCGGCGGTCGACGGTGGCTGTCGGCGGTGGCGTTTAGGCGACCGTGGTGGTGGCTTGGGCTGGTGGTGTGACAGACCAGTTGTTAGGAAATTGCTTGTCACACACACACAACACACAACGTAAATAGAAAGCGAGAACACAACAATATTACGTGACCTGACCTACGTCCACTGGGGCAACTATGGTTTTCTTATTATGAGGTGATAAAGAATAGTTACAAAGTACATGAGATTATATGGACTAAAACAAGGTAATGTTTCCTTAGTTAATCTATGGGCTATAAAGAGATTAGGGTCGGCTGCCCCTTTCTATATATCGAAGCCTATACATCTCAACATCTGTTGCATTGTTCTGCCATCCAAACTCGATTTCCATCCCCAAGGCAAATTCCCAATGGGGCGATACCGTGTACCTCTAAACCCAATGCATGAGCCAATTTGTTAGAGAGAATTATGAGTAGCCCTACTATCGATTAAAATCAATGTTGGAAATCCATTTAATTCGCCCATAAGTTTGAGAGTTTTCAAGACTGAACCTTGTTCGTGAGAGACCCCGTTGAATTCCAAGGCCTGACACTCCCCATCGACAGGTAAATCAATGTTATCAGTAACTTCAACGTGATAAATTTCTCCCTCCTCGTCAAGTTCTTCGCTGTCAGCTAGAAGTAAGATCCTCAATTGGCCCTCCGCACACTTATGTTGAGGTGTATACTTCTGACCACAACCAAAACACAACCCCTTTCTTCGACGGTCCTCCCACTCATGCTTCGTTAAATGTCTCGTACCAAAAGAACGAATTGGGGCAGAATTAGGTTTAGAAGTTTCATAAGATTTAAGGTGTTGAGTGGAGTGACTTTAATTCACTTGTATAGTTAGTTGGTATAGTTGTATTTCCTTATTTTCCCTATCATTGTAATCTCGTAGCCTATAAATAAGGGCTGACCTCTCCATTGTAATAAGTTCATTCAATAAAAGATTTCTCTCTAAATTCCCTTAAATTCCTAACAAACTGGTATCAGAGGCCAGGTTACGATCAGATCACGCTTCTAGTTCTCTTTGCTTCTTGTTTGTTTTTTTTTTCAATCTGAGATTTAATAATAGAAATTAGAGATTGCTCTTGGCCAAATTGAAATTGGCAATTGATAGTGGAGTGCGCTTTCAAAAAAAAAAATTTGAATTTGAGGTCGGCAATTGATTTCAGAAATTGTTCAATTGGGTGAGACACAATCATTTTGGTGATCGATTCAAGGTGGAGTTCTTGATTCAGGCTTACGATATCACCAATGAAGGTTTTGGTGGTCAATTTTGACCATTGGTGTTCCAATTTCTGGTTTGACGTGATTGGAAATTGACGGGCAATTTCTTGACGTGATTGAAATTGACGAGTAGGAGGGCTAATTGATTTCTGAAAATCGTTTGTTGCTAAGTAATTGATTTCTGAAAGTCGTTTCTGCCCAAGAAAGGAAATCAGCGCACAAGTCTGGGCAAATCGATTTCAATTCTTCTTGAGTCTACTTCCAGTTTCTTGAAATTTCCGTGAGCCAAGATTCTGTCAAGACTTTAAGAAAATGCCTTCACAAATCAAGATTGATAAATTCACCGGGAAGAACAACTTCAGTTTGTGGCGGCTCAAGATGCGAGCGGTACTGAAACGAGATGGACTGTGGACACCTCTCGCTGGTCCAAGGCCAGAAACAATGGATAGAAATGACTTCGATCAGCAAGATGAGAAGGCACATTCGACAATTTTATTGTCATTATCGGATGAGGTTCTTTACGAAGTTGCTAATGAAGAAAGTGCGGCTGGATTGTGGTTGAAACTTGAGTCATTGTACATGACTAAGTGTTTGACGAACAAGCTTTTGTTAAAACAACGGTTGTTCGCGCTTCGTATGAAGGAAGGGATGGCGTTGAAGGAACATCTTGACGAGTTAAACTCCATTCTTATGGATTTAAAGAATGTCGAGGTCAAGATTGAAGATGAGGATGCTGTCCTCATTTTGCTGGTTTCGTTGTCTCCGTCGTACGAAAATTTTGTGAACTCGTTTGTTGTCGGAAGGGACACGATCACACTGGAAGAAGTGAGATCAAGCCTGCATTCGAGAGAGTTGCGCCATAAAGCGTCCGGAAATGGAACCGAAAGCCAATCGGTTGGCTTGTCGGTGGTGAATGGGGAAAAAGACCGAGGTAGAGAAAGAGGCCGAGAGAAAGGAAAAGGTCGATCTAGATCAAGGGGTAGAGGTTCGAAACCTGGCCCGAAAGACGTTTGTCACAAGTGTGGTGCCACCGGACATTGGAAGAACGAATGTCCGAAACGCAACGAAAAAGGTTCCGCTGCTGTTGCTGATGACGATTCGGGTTCAGAGGCTGATTTAGTGCTTTCGGTGGTTGCTGGATGTAAAAGTCAGCAAGATGAATGGATTCTTGACTCTGGTTGTTCATTTCATATGACACCGAATAAAGGCTGGTTTGACACTTACGAAGAGGTTGAGACAGGAAGTGTTTTGATGGGAAACAATGTTCCATGTAAGGTTGCTGGAATTGGCTCAATAAGTGTCAAGATGCACGATGGAGTGGTGAGAATTTTGGGTGATGTCCGTCACGTACCTGATTTGAAAAAGAATCTAGTGTCCTTGGGAGCTTTGGATTCTAAAGGCTTCAAATACAGCTGTGAAAAGGGAGTTCTACGGGTTTTGAAAGGTGCTCTAGTAGTGATGAAAGGAGTCAAGAAAGGCACGTTATACGTTCTTGAAGGAAGAACGGTTGTAGGGACAGCAGCACCGGCCTTAAGTGCTGAGAAAACCGAGGCTGATTTGACACGGTTGTGGCATATGCGATTAGGGCATGTAGGTGAGAAAGGCATGGTAATACTCGGCAAGAGGGGGCTTCTTGGAGGCCATAAAGTTGCTGAACTTGGCCTATGTGAACATTGTATTTTTGGTAAACAAAAGAGAGTGAGTTTTTCAAAGGCGGTGCAAACAACCAAATCCACCTTGGATTATTTACACGCTAATTGTTGGGGTCCGTCGCAAGTTCATTCGATTGGTGGTGCCCGATATTTTCTCTCAATTATCGACGACTACACTAGGATGACATGGGTGTTTGTCATGAAACATAAGAGTGAGGCATTTGGTAAGTTCAAAGATTGGAAGACTCTTGTTGAGAATCAAGTTGGGAGAAAGGTGAAAAGGTTGCGAACCGACAATGGTTTAGAGTTTTGCTCTAACGAATTTGATCAATTTTGCAAGGATGAAGGGATTGCAAGGCACCGGACGGTTAGACACACTCCGCAGCAAAATGGAGTGGCCGAGAGGATGAATAGAACGTTGCTAGAAAGGGTTAGATGTGTGTTGTCAAATGCGGGGCTGACTAGAGGTTTTTGGGCAGAAGCATTAAACACGATCTGCTACTTGGTGAATAGAACTCCAGCAACGGCAATTGACTGCAAAACCCCCATTGAGTTGTGGGCCGGTAAACCGGCAGATTACAACGAGCTACGGGTGTTTGGTTGTCCTTGCTACTATCATGTGAGTGAAGGAAAATTAGAGCCAAGGTCGAAAAGGGGGCTGTTTATGGGTTACGGGTCTGGAATTAAAGGTTATCGAATCTGGTCGGTTGATGATAAGAAGGTTCTTCTAAGTCGTGATGTAATATTTGATGAGAAAAATATGATGGGCGACTCTCGTCATTCGTTGACTCCAAAAGACCAAGAGGAAAGTGTCTCGGAAGAGGTGGAGTATGATTTAGATGATGATGCTGATGAAGGTGGACCTGCTGCTGGACAACCCGTATCTACTGCTGGACAGCCTAGTAGTTTGACTCAAACAGGCTCAGTTGAACAGTCTCAATCTATGGAATTTCGGTCCATAGCATTAGACAAGCCCCGGAGACAAGTTAATAGACCTAATCGATATGGCTTTGATGATATGGTAGCATATGCTCTTCAAGTTGCTGAAGAGATGGTGGAGCTGAATGAGCCATCGAATTTTAAAGAAGCAATAACATCTAAGGAGGCGGATGATTGGATAGGAGCCATGGGTGAAGAGATGCAGTCCCTTCACAAGAATAGGACATGGGAGTTGGTAAAACTTCCTAAAGGCAGAAGAGTGGTGACCTGCAAATGGATTTTCAAGCTAAAATTGGGGCTGCCAGAATCAGAAACAGTGAGATATAAAGCTCGGTTAGTGGCTAGAGGCTATAGTCAAGAGCATGGGATTGATTACAACGAAATATTCTCACCGGTGGTGCGTCATACATCCATTAGAGTGTTGTTGGCTCTAGTGGCTCAACAAAATCTGGAGTTGGAACAATTAGATGTTAAAACAGCGTTTTTGCATGGGGATCTTGAGGAAGAAATATATATGAATCAACCGGAGGGGTTTGTGGTTCATGGAAAAGAAGATCATGTTTGCAAGCTTAAGAAATCGTTGTATGGATTGAAGCAATCCCCAAGGCAATGGTATAAGCGATTTGACAGCTTTATGGTGAGTCATGACTTCAAACGGAGTCCTTATGATTGCTGCATATATCATAAGAAGGTAGCTGATGGTTCGCACGTATATTTGCTTCTTTATGTCGACGACATGCTGGTGGCAGCTCGAGACAAGGCTGATATTGTTAAGTTGAAGCAATTACTAAGTTCTGAGTTTGATATGAAAGACTTAGGAGCTGCCCAAAAGATTCTTGGGATGGAAATTGTCCGAGACAGATCTGAGCATAAGCTTTTCTTGTCACAGAAAAGTTATATTTTGAAGATTCTATCTCGGTTTGGCATGGCTTCAGCAAAGCCATTGAATACTCCTTCGTCCGCAAATTTCAGAATTTCAGCAGAATTGGCTCCTCAAACAGAGGCTGAAGTGGAATACATGAGCAAAGTCCCGTATTCAAGTGCTGTGGGAAGTCTTATGTATGTTATGGTGTGCACTAGGCCGTACATAGCTCATGCTATAAGTGTTGTTTCTCCCTACATGGCATGTCCTGGAAAGGAGCATTGGGTTGCAGTTAAGAGAATTTTTCGATACCTTAAGGGTTCGGCAGATTTGGGTCTCATTTACGGAGGAAATAGAGACTGTTTTGTGGCTGGATTTTCTGATTCAGATTATGCAGCTGATATAGATACTCGAAGGTCGTTAACAGGATATGTATTCACTGTTGGAGAAGGTATAGTGAGTTGGAAAGCTACATTGCAGCCTTCAGTCGCGTTGTCAACAACAGAGGCGGAGTATATGGCGCTCACAGAGGCTGCAAAGGAGGGTATCTGGCTGAAAGGCTTGCTTGGAGACCTTGGATTTCATCAAGATCAGGCTGTTGTGTTTTGTGACAGCCTTAGTGCAATTTGTCTCGCGAAAGATCAAGTGCATCACGAGAGAACGAAACATATAGATGTTCGTTATCACTTTATACGTTCGGAAAGGAGAGTTAAAGTGAAGAAGGTGAAGACAGAAGACAACCCAGCAGATGCGCTAACTAAACCCGTTCCATTACACAAATTTGGACATTGTTTAGATCTCCTAAACATAGATAGATGGAAATAGAATTTTCTGTTTTTGACTTTAGTAGAATTAAAGTCAAGGTGGAGATTTGTTGAGTGGAGTGACTTTAATTCACTTGTATAGTTAGTTGGTATAGTTAGTTGTATTTCCTTATTTTCCCTATCATTGTAATCTCGTAGCCTATAAATAAGGGCTGACCTCTCCATTGTAATAAGTTCATTCAATAAAAGATTTCTCTCTAAATTCTCTTAAATTCCTAACATAAGGGAAGATTGTCCAGGTTGGTAAGTGGGTCGGTTAGAGTTAGAAAAGTGGGTAGTGGGTTTATCAAAGTTTTGGGTTGTACCTTTTGGGCTAAATTTCCAATGCTGGCCCAATGTAGTGCCCCTAGCCCAAGTAGAGGCTGACGTTTTACCTCATAACTGGATGTGTGACAAGCAAGTTCCATTGCTCTGTCACAAGTGGAAGGTCGAAGAGCCCTAACTCAATTTTTTACCTCAGATTGGAGACCACGAAGGAACATTCCGAGAGATTGTTCTTCCGATTGGTCAGGAATCAACGCAGATAAGGCCTCGAAATTTTCAATATACTCATCTATATCACCATCTTGGTACAGAGATCCTAATGCTTCGTGAGCATTGAGGAATTTAGTGCCATCAAATCGAATCAATAACTTCTCTCGAAATTGTTCCCAAGAGGTACGAGGGTGTTTGAATAAAAAAGTAGTAAACCAATTTAAAGTCCATACACATCTGGGTTAACTTCAATTTTTGGGAAGAAGAGATCTGATGTACCTGAAAATAGAGTTCTCCCTTGGTAATCCAACCGTGGGGATCTAGACCGTCAAACGAGGGAAGCTTCACTTTCGGTAAGGAGAACAGAGAGGACTCAAAATTGGTATGCGGGTTTAGAAACTCAAAACCCGTATTCGTCGATTTCTCTCCGGACTCAACTTCATAATTTCATCAAACAAAGGACGTTTGCCTTGTTGCTTCTGGTACCCCACTGTCATTATCTCCAAGGATTTGGACAACTCCTTTAGGAGAGTCTTCATGGAATCGACTGAACTGGAGAGTTCCTTCACTTGACCGGAGAGTGAATCTATCTTCTCATCTTGCTGATCCACCCTTGACTGCAACCGGGTTCCAATCTGGTTTTCTGGAGCCACCATTGTCGACGGGCAATGGAACCATTTGATAGGAATTTGTGGGATTAAAAGAATTAAAAAGAGAATGTTTGTTGCATTAACGGAATGATAAAATTCAGAGAAGATCCAACTCTGGAATCTTTCTGCCCAAGCCTAAGGCCGTTCTTTCAAAGTAGCTGCAAAAATGAATGACACCTCATACTCCCCTCTCCTCTCTCTATATAGTATCATTTGTTATAACAAAATAACTAACTCTTTCATTCCTCCCCTACACGCGTCTTCTGCCTCCTTTGATAAACGACCCATTTATTGGGCATTTGGGCCTATTGGGCAATTCACAATCCATGGGCCTTTGGGGCTGTTCGTTATCAGAATCTAGCTGGAATCGATCAAAGTCGGTCAAGACTCAAGATCAGCAAAAAATTGGTCAAGTCGGTCAAATCGAAAATGGTAAAAGATCGGTGAAAATTGGTCGAAGTCGGTCAAATTGGTCAAAATCTGATAAAAATATTAATAAAATTAAACATATTTCTTGGGTGCTATGAACATCTATATTAATAATTGAGTATTTATTAACAAGTTGTAACTTGTATACATAATTTAGAATTTTACATTACAAAGATTCCTATCCTTTGTCCATCATCCAAGTCCATCTCCGGCCCCCTTCTTCCTAAAGCCCTGCTCCAGCCTGCTCCTTTATCTGTCTTCTAGTCGGCTCCCATTCATCTCCTGTCTCCCATGGATAGGTGCCCTCCTCAACTACTCTCCGCCTAGGCCGATTAATTTACTCCCTGGCTGGCCGGCTGACTACCCTGTAGCATGTTTTTCAACATTGGATATATGAAATATGACCTTGATATGTGAAGATTGAATATAGATCAGATAAAGGGGGTCTGAGGAGCTCTCGATACAGAATAATTCAGTTCTAAAAAATAATAGTATACAGACAGCATAAGATGTTCGTGTGGAATGAGACAGATAAAAAATGAATATAAGAGTAACTTTACTATATCTAAAACTTTTCTGTTACACCAGGTATAAATGCTTGCTATATCTCTTTAGTTAACCTCTGAGTTCCTACCACATAGTACGATATTCGTCTTTTCTTTTGTTCTTGTTGTAGCAAAGAGCTCATGTATCAATTGGTTCTGCAACGATTTGGTTACTTCAATGCAATACAATTAAGTGATCCAGCACCACTGCAAGAATTAATCATGATGGCACTGAGGGAGGAAGATCCAGACGAAGAAGGCAGTGAAAATGATGACTTAAAAGGAAAGATTGCTGAAGTAAGATTACTTACTTGTCAGTTGTTCACTGTGATGAGTATGTCTGATATTTTACATCTTAACGCCTGTCAAAATCCATACATTATTTCTATAGTTGTCTAGCCCCATTAAGTGAGTGTTCCGCGAGAAAAGAGATCTTCTGATTTGTTTCTATTGCCAAAAATATATGGCTTTTGGAAGCTAGAGATAGTTGAAAACATATAAAATCTGGGGCTGCCCTTTAGGACCTAAGAGTTAGTGATTATAGATGTCAGAAGGTTTACAGACAACATGATACCAATTTTACATTTAATAAAACCAATCACATCATCAAAAGCCAATATTTTGGTTTAAAAATCATTTTGTTGCATGAATTCCAAAGTATTCCATTATACTAATGAGATGTGTTTCATCTTAGCACGCCCTTGATTCATCTTCCATGAAAGCTTGCTCTGAAATGATCATTCTCTAACAGCAACTATAAGAAGTGAAGTAATGCAAGGCAATAGTAATGTCTATTTCTGATACATGTCTAATAATAGCGCAGGATTTCTACTTACAAGAATCGGGGAAATTTTATATAGTTTATTGAACATAGAACTAGGTACATATATACAAGGGTACATATCCTATACTAGGAAAGTAAATCTCAGCATATAATTATGCTATAACATCTTTGCATTTGTTTATCTCTAAACACTCCTCAAGTTGAAGCAAAGATGTGAATCATGCCCAACTTGCTACAAATAGAGTCCATCCGACTATTTGTGATTTCTGTAGTGGCTAGGTAAAAATGTCTCCAAGTTGATGTTTCGTTCTAATGTGCATCCGGTAGGATCGATGGAGGGGCTGATCGTGTTCCCAGAAAATGGTCTGTAATTAAGTGACAATCAACATCGGTATGTTTAGTTCTCATATTGAAGACTTTATTCTTGGCTATATGGATTGCGGATTGGCTATCACATTAAAGCCTCATCAACTTCAAGTCATCAGGTGTCACTCCCAGCTCCTTAAGAAGTGTTTTAATGGATATCATCTCGCATGGCATGTCTGCTATAATTCTATATTCTGATTCTCCACTTGAGAGGGAGATGCTATGTTGTTTCTTGCTAGATTACCACCGGTAAATACACAACACTTTTGAATACCGTGTAGTTGATCTTCTGGAAATATGACAGCCTGCCTAATCTGCATCAGAGAAACCAGACATTCTGCCGTCTCCTTTTTCAGCAAATGCACCGACTCGACAATGACTCCGATATGAATAAAGTATTCCAAGCCTCGTGTAGCTTTGAGATACCTCGAAACATGAAGAGCTGCATCCCAATGGTCGGTGTAAGTTTTAAAATTGAATTAGCTCAAGACACTGTGAGGAAAAGATATAGCAACTGTAATATAATTTAACTTCCCAACCAATCTTATATATCGCTCTGGATCCTTCATAGGACTTCTTCCATCCTTGGAAAGAAGTTTTGTTGTGTGAGCATCGGGCTTTCCACTGTTTGCACCCTAATAAACCACATTCGATAAGCATATCCAGAACATACTCGTTGAAACAGAGGAATTCCTTGTGGCAGTAGAGATACTTCTATCCCAAGCGTGGTTTTAAAAGGTGCGAGGTGCACCGATGCGGAAAGGGTGTTGGAGCCTGAAACGCAAGGCGAGGCGCGCACATCATGTATGCAAGGCGCAGTCTTCAAAATGTTGATAAATTACTTCTATATCACATTTTTATCTAGTAAAAGTCAGTATTTAACGATACATAAATGTATGTGTGTCTTTTTATTAAATATTACCAAAATATAAGTTGATTATAATAAGAAATTAGTAACATTATAAAAATCATATTTAAGAATAACTAGTCAATGAATTTACATGTTAAGAGCAGGTGGATATTTCTTTTGCCTAATTTAATGATACATTTTATAGATTTAGGTGACAATCAAGTATTATCTAGTGTTTCCAAGGCTTTCTAATACATATTTTACTTTCCCGAAGTATTAATGAAGAAGCGTTAAAGCACTACACACCAAAAGCGTCCTAGAGCGCATACCTCAGCTCGCCTTATGAAATCGCTGCACCCAGGTATGTCTGATGCGGCTTGCTCAGTGCCTAGGCGCTCCTCAGATGTGCCTTTTAAAACCTAGATCCAATAAAGTAATGAAGACGTCCATAATCCGTAACTTGAACTTTAGAATGTAAAGAACATGAATGTAAAGAACTGCATTAACTTTGAGATTCCACTACTGTCATTTCCAGTGATAATGATATCATCGACATAGACTACAAGAATGATTCGTCGACCCTGGTGATGTCTAAAGAACATGAAATAATCTCCCAAAACATGCTCTAGGAGATTTCTTGATACCATATAAAGAGCAGCGTAATCTACATACTTTAGATGCCTCCTGAATAATAAAACCTGAGTGGTTACTCCATGTAAACCTTCTCCTCAAGAAAGCCAAGAAAGGCATTCCTGATATCTAACCGATGGAGAGGCTAGTGATTAATGGCAGCTGATGCAATTCATATCTGAACAGATGACATGTTGGCTGCCAGAGGGAAGTTCTCATCATAGTCAATCCCATACGTGAAATAGCCCTTTGCAACTAACCAGGATTTTCAACCGATGCAATGAACCATCAGCATAAGTTTCACGATAAACACCCATTTGCAACCAGTTGTGTGATTCTATGAGGAAGTTGCTCTAAATGAGTAAATCCCAAGTATGATGTTTCTGTAGGGCATCCATCTCCTCCTTCATCGCTTTTAACCATCCTGGGTTCCTAGGTAATTAGTTGCCTCAGTTACATTCTAGGAATAGGTACCAATAGCCGATGCGTAAGCATGTGAGTCAGTGACGTGTGAGAATAGGCAAGGTAACTTTTGATTGGATACAATTCCTTGTATCTTTGTGAAAGGCGATTGGAATTTTCAAGAAGATGGGCACTTGGTGGGTCATAGGTTTAGTAAGGTGTGATGTAGTAGTTATATTTGAATGAAGTATTGGTTCAGGATCATACGATGATGCACGTTCAGAAGTTGGAACAGGGGAGATATCAGAGTAATGGCCTTTGAATGAGTCTTCTTGGGTCTCACTCGCTTGTCTATGTCGTTGCCTAACATACACCTATGTGAATAGAGTATCAATACGTATAGTTGAGGTATTTTGAATCTGAGAAGGAATGGTATAAGCAGGAGTATCTGAGGATTCTAACGGGTAAGGAATTGGGTTGATGACTCCAAATTTATAGTGTCTCTTGCAAAGAAAGAACTCGACGCATTGAAGGTGATGTCAGCACTAGTAAAGTATTAATGAAGGGTTAGACTACAGCAACTATATCCTTTTTGAACTTGTGGTACTCAATATATACATATTTAATAGTTAGTGGCTCAAGTTTGTTATGTCATAAGAGACAACCAAAGATCTTAGGAGCCAATCGAAAAGGAGTCACCATAGGGAATAAAATAGAAAATGGTTTTTCCCTCTAAGGACAGAAGATGGGATGTGGTTGATCAGATGAGTTGTTGTGAGAATGGCATCAGCCCAAAAACGTTGTGGTCTTGTGGAACATCATAGTGAATCATCATACTACGAGCAACATCCAGCAAATGACGGTTTTTTCATTCAACTTTGTTATTTTTTTGGGGTGATTACGCATTATCTGAATGAAGTGTCTTAATAGAAGCATCACTCTGGGTTTTAACTTAAGCATAAAATTCATGAAAAATAAATAGTATATCATCATGTGTTTTAGATAAGAAAACCTAAGTTGTACAAGAATAATCATCAACAGACATAATAAAATGTTTAAAATCATTAGTTATGGTAACTGGGCAAGGCCCCCATACATTAGAATGAACTACGTGAAATAAAGTACAGTCTTGAGTAGGCTCTCTAGGAGGATACGGGTGACAAGTGTGCTTCCCTAACTGACACGACTCGTAAGTGAACTCATGGAAGGAAGAAAATTCTGGTTTAAGCTGCTTTAGAACAGGTAAAGAAGGATGACCTAGTTGACAATAAGCTTCCTGGATACTCGAGTTACCTAGATGTGCTAATGGAGACTGTAATGCAGATATATTCATAATTGTTATATTCATCACATGAGCTTTACTTTTAAAGTAGGATCTCTAGTTTCATGATTATTATAGAATTCTATTGATGGCTGCTCTGTTTATGCAGATGAATGTGAAACTACTTAAACAGAAGGCTGAAATGCTGGATGAATATTTCTGCGTTCATGTGGATCCACAAGGAAATTTGTCTAGGCTTCCCGTCATTCTTGACCAACACACACCTGACATGGACCGTGTTCCAGAATTTGTCTTATGTCTAGGAAACGATGTAAGTCATCCATTCGTACCCTTGCATTTCAGAATTTTTGTGCCTGGGAAATGATGTAAGTTACACATGTTTAAACATACATACACATATATGTATTAATGTACGTGTATGTGTCTATCCACAGTTCACACATGCATACACTCACACACTAAGGTACATATCTGAATCACAAAAAACTGTACAAACCAGCGTCACAGGACTTCAGGGACAAAATTGGGGAAAAAATGAACTGGGGTATAATATATACATTTTTGACAGTTGATTGCCAAATAATAATGATAACCCTTTTAGATGAGTTGGCAAGTTAATAGTTTGAAATGTTAATTACATTTAAACACAAAAGTTGCACAGTAACATCAATCTACTTCTAACAATAAACTGTAAGAATCTGTTAAACTTTTGCATTTGATTACTGACCTTCACAATGTTCTGGGATATGTGTGGATTTCTGTTCAATTAAAAACTAACATTACCGGTTTCTTTGAGATGTACAGAGTACATGTTTACCTAACTGGTGATTTTCTTTTCATCTTCAGGTCATTTGGAATAATGAGAAAATTTGCCTTCAAACAATTGCGGCTGCTCTTGGGAACTTCTATGCAATGCATCCACCTCTATTGCCAAATCCATCAGGTGATAATTCTGAATTCTATAAGAGAAGCTGTTTCAGTGATGCAGGAGGGACTGGAAATGTTTCAGGAGGTACGGTTCTCAATAATTGATTTCAGCAATTCTATGTTGGACTTGAAATCTTAAATTAGAAATAATATATAAAGCATACACTTGAATCTTAATTCCATCAAACAAAATTAAAGAAAGTGGCAATTTTGAGTTTCATTAGAAATGGTAGATTGGAACACTTATAATTTCTTTGTGCTTTTGCCTTTTATCCTTCTCGGTTGTAGACTTGTAGTGAAAAAATATATGAAGAGGGGTTTTGTTGATGGGCTTGGGAATAAAGAAAATGTATCAATCCCAAGTGTGCTTGTTTTAGCCGGTTTGGGTTTCTAATATTGAAATGAATCCCACATTTGAAGTTCTCTAAACCCATGAGAGAGGTGGTGTTTACAAGACCCATTCCACCCTACTGTCAAACCTATAATCATACTGGATCCAGAATAATGAACGAAACACCTCCTTAGTCCTTGAATAATATGGTACCAACCCAGCCCATATTGCTTTCAAACCCATTTGCTAATAGAGAACACAAACATTTATATAAGGGGCACTTTGTTTGTTTGGTTAGGTCAACAAACTGTATATAATGCATTGTTTCTGCTTTTTACCCTGAGCCACATACTTAGCTTTATTAGTTACTCAATTGCATAGCAGGGGATGAAATCATGGAGGACGTAGTTGATCGTGAGCTACTTTCGGAAGCTGAGAATGCTTGGGCCCAGCGAGAATGGTCAATACAACATGTTTTGTTTCCATCTATGCGGCTTTTTTTCAGGCCTCCAACTTCAATGGCTACGAATGGAACGTTTGTGCAGGTATGAATTTCCCTTGTAGGTTCATAATATGCTTAATTGCTTATCATACACATTTCAGGACTTCTTTTTATTACAGTATGACATCTTCGTATGTTCATTCATTCCGCCCTAATGATAGTAATATTCACGTTTTAGACTAGAAACGTTATGATACATACAAATTGTTAGCTTTTTATGACTGTTTTCTGTGTATTTTTATTTATACGTTTGTGTGTATGTTCATACTAATACGATGTATGCAAGATTCCTGTGGGACCCAGTCTCCATGTTTCCAGATTCAGACAGAATTGTGAAGAATGTTTGACATCTTTGAGGATTGAAATCATGACAGTTGCTAGATATATGAGAGATCCTATATCAAGTGAACAGGCTACTTTGATAAAAGATCTCGACTCAAATTTTTTGAAACTTCATCTTTATCACTTATGAATACTCATCATGCCTTGTTGTACCAAGGTGTACACAATCATTGTATTCCAAATTGTTGAATCCGTCAACGCCGAAAATCAGCCGAAACTAAGAACTTTAATATCTCTTCATAGTTCGTAGAATGCTTCAATAACGCTCTCCACCAGTGACATCGTTTATCCATGTATCTTGAACCTCCTGTCCGTATTTTGCAGCTATCCAACAGTTACTAAATGCATAACATTATTTTCTCCCCTGTTTTGCAAAAAGCGTCGAACCGGAAATAAGCTATCGGTTTCTCTCGAATTGATTGTTTTTAGGTATGCGATTTCTTCATGCACCTCACTCTGATACCACTTGTTGGGATGGAATACTTTAACACAAAATCAACACGGCGATAATGAAAAACAAGAGAAATCAATACACTGATTTAAGTGGTTTGGCTCCTCAAGGCTACACCAAAGAAGATCCTACTAATAATTTAGGGATCACAAGAATGAAAACCCTAACTCTCAAAGCTCTCAATAACCTCAGGAGTTTTTTTCTTCTTTTCTTCTCATACCACTCTCATCGAATAACAAGAACAGACACTCAATCTCTCAACATTCTTGAATACTCTCTAACAAATCTCCCTATCACCTTGGATTATACAATCACAGCCACTCCAATGCTCAAACGCTCTTTTCTGACTCTCACGAGACTCCCGAGTTCCTACGAAAACACTAATACATATCAATGTATAAAGAATAAGTAAAACCACATCCTTTATTTTCCATTAAAGTGGAAGCTTCAAATCAATAAAAACTGTTTAATATAAATTTGAGTAAAATACTAACAATTCATCGAGTGTAACTCTGAGTCAAAAACTGTTCAAATTAAGAGATTCGTTTGTGTGGATCTTGAAGTAAAACTAGCGTTTTATTTGGTGTATAGTTAAAGGGTGCTCACTTTCCTTTAATGCAATTGATGTAATGTGCTCTGTATATGTTTAGTGTAAGTTTTATTTATTGAGCTCCAAGCTATTTTCTTATTACCAGCGATTGTAAATACATTAATTTATGAGGCTCGTATATTTTATGGGCACATCTTACAATATGTGTAACAATGGTAATGGTGGTTGTGCTATCTGTGTAGGTGGCCTCTTTGGAGAAGCTATACAAAGTTTTTGAAAGATGTTAAGAGAGTAGAGACACCAATATATGTTTGTATGTCCGAACGATGGAGTGTAGATAGGTTATGGTAGTTATGATCGATCTATGTCGGAAGAAATGTTCCAGAAATTCATGTTCTAATCAACTTCTATTTTGAAAAGAATGTCAGTTTTTCTTGGAACACTATCGGAGGTGGTTGGTGCCAACTCTTCGAACCTCTCTTCACTTTATGAGTGGTTCACATTTAAGGTATGTTTGGCATGGAGTTTATAATAGCTTATATTTATCTTTTTGAAAAAATAAACTTCATTTGAAAAAATAAACTTTAAGGTGGCTTTCAAAAATAGCTTGAGCACTTGAGCTTTAAATAAAAGCTTAAATACCATTTTACCCTTTTAGTAATTTATTACTAAATTCCCTAGTACCAAATCCTCAATTAAAATTTCTTTCAAGTGAAGTGTTCTCTTGTCATTCTCTCTTTTTTTGGCTGATCCTTCATTGGTAAGTCTACTATTTTTTACATGTTTTCTGCTTATTCCATATTTCCATCGATGCTACCATTCATGTCCCTTGCATGTTGGATTTTTTTGGTCAAGTATTGTGGTTCTTTGTTGGTTCTCCTTATTTTGTCTCTCGTTGTTCGTAGTGTAAGTGATTGCGACATAAATTACTACAGCTGTTGCACAATGGGCCATAGGCAGTTGCAAATTAGGACATATGGGTACTGAACGATCTATGTGGACTGTTTGTGGATGGGATGCCTTTGTTTCTTCGCTACACACAATATAATATATTCGGGTTTCTTTGGTGGACTTTATTTAGTTGGTATCTTGGAGAAACGGTGCTACGCATGACTGCGATAATCTTTAACAAAATTCACTCTACTTTGTCACCAAATCACATTGTTAATGTATTTATTCCACATGTTTATAAGGCCTTTCTGTGTACATGATCTGTTACTAGTTGCTTGTGTATAAACATTATAAATTTCCGAAAGCTTTCATGTATTGAAAATTAAAGTATATGCATATAAAAATATATAATGTACATTTTTCAGTGAGTGAATGTTTATGGGAACTAGATTTGTTTCAGGCTTTTAATGTGTTTTGATTATTGTAGAGTTTATTATGAAAACAACCACATGTTTTCACGTTTTTGTGTTTTTGTCTCTCCTTTTATCCCAGAAAAGTCCACAAGTTAAATTTTTTTTTTTTTCTACTTCAATGAAATTTGGCTATTAGGACACGATTTTCAGTTTTTAAAAAACCCGGTTTACCAATTATAACCAGCCTCTAATTAACTTGAGTACTTTTCTGGAAAACAATAACATTGAGGGAGGAAAACACAAAAACTGTAAAAAACATGATGGTTTTTACATAAAAAGCCATTATTCTATTAAGTGTTAATCAAGATATTATTAGTTAACATGTCACTGGTGATATGGGATGTTATGTGTATGTAAGCTATGATCATTTTGCATTTCATATTTTTATCCCCATGCCATTTAAAATTCCAACCTCCTATCTGGCATTTGAGAATCCATTAGTGACTGATGAGGAATTTCAAACATTATAAAAACAGTATTAGTCTTTTCTGTCCATGTTCTCTCTTGTCTCCACAAAAGAACACTAACGTTGTGTTCCAGATGAGTGATAAGTACAGGCTGTAAAGAGAAGAAGAGGAAAGGAACAGCTCTGCAAGGTTTCCATCCGTTTCTTTCCGATTTTGTGGGTGAGGAAGAAGTTTGGGAAAAAGTCAAGTAAAATTCAGTCATTTTCCTTCCTAAAAAATTGATGGAACACACTTTATGGTGGATTTTTTTGTTTTCATTCATTTCCTCCCATTAATGAAGTTTTGGAACACAGTCTATCGATGAAGAACCGTCGTAAGTCAATACCATCTATTGTCTTCACCACAAAGTACCATTGAAGAGCAATCACATACTTGATTTAGGATTGTTGGATTTACAAGGGTTTTCAAAATGATTTTAGCACAACGGAAGCTTTGAAATAATAACTAGGTCTGTCACGGACTCACGGTTATGTGGATCATGATTTAAACAATGAAATGAATACTACCTCCCTTTAGAATCAAGAAAGCTTGAATAAGAGAACGTTAGCATCTACCGATGATGATGCATGTGAATTCGATGCTAGTTCTTGACCGTTTGATATCTAAACAGAAGAATGAGAGAGGTTTTTGGGTAGGTGTGTGTGTTGGCCGAAATCATCAACGGGAGGGAGGGATTAGGTTTTCTAATCCACATCTAATCTCAAAAGGTTCTCCACACACTTTTGATAATATCCTTTTGATTAATCTTAAATTAATTTAGATATTAATAGCAATTAAACAATATATTATTTCTTTTAAAGTTACAGAATTGGTTCTTGTGGTTTGTATTAAATTTTGGATATGATCTCTGAATGTTAAACTTAAAAAATCGACTATTATTATCAAGATTTACTTTCAAGATTGGTCTCTTATCCATTAATTTTAATTTAAATACTCATTTTCTTCTTGTTTATATTTATATTTTTGATCCAAAATTTGATACAGGGATCATTTCATTTATATTAATTATTATCTCTTTTACATTCGTTATTATCAAACATTTAATATCTAAGTGGACGACTGATTTAGGGTATGTATGACACAACTAGTTGTAGTTTCAAGTTGGAGTTATGAGTTGTAGTTTTTAGTAGTTGGAGTTTTTGAGAGCTGTAGCTAAAAAGAGTTAGAGCTTTTGTTTTTTTATGAAAGTTTTTGGTAAAAGTAATTGTAGTTGTAACTTTTACTATTAAATGACATAAAAATACATTAATATTAATTAAAAGTTATAGTTTATAATTATTTAAAATGTAAAAAGGTAATTTTTTTTACTAAAAGCTCAATTTCGTTATGAATGATATTTCAAATAGCTTCTCGTGGAAAAGTTTTTGTGAGCTTTTAAATCTGAATTGAAAGTTTAAGCTTCTATCAGCCAAACCAAGCTTTTGCTTCAGAATTTAAAAATCAAAAACTGAAAATGTATAAAATTATATGGAAGTTATGAAGCATCGGTGCTTAAAATGATATGGAAGTTATGAAGCATCGATGCTTAAAATGAGCCTAAAACTGTTAGACACTTAGCGACATTTTATACAAGAAGGGGTTACTTAGATTTAACATCATTATTTCATTCATTAAATTTATAGATGTCATCACCAACTATTTCTTATGGATTCTAATAGGAGAGACGGGGAGAATAATTCAACCCCGTCTATTTTCCACAGAGGGTCATAATTGTGAAGTATTACAAGGACAATTGTTATATAGTAGCATTTATTATCCATTCATCCTGAGTTACAGACTTAGATTATTATGGCTATTATAGGAAAATTATTCCAAATTGGCTTAATGTATATATATTAATGTACTTGCTTTCCAATATGTTCATATGTGGATTCAATCATCATCATATACTCCTATCAAGGAGTTATAGAGATTTATTGCTAATTAATAGCATTTATTATAATCTCAAAATACATCATTATTCTCGGTGCTTATAACCTTTAATTTGCAAGGTAGTCAAATTTCTCACTTGAGAACCAACATTACGAGGCAGTAGTAGAACCTTTAGTAGGCATTTTTTTCACTGTATGACTCTTTTCATAATTGGAATCAATTCCCACATCGGGAGTTAGTTCAATATGTCCAACCATCAAGCTGTACGACATTAAGTGTATATGTGCACGCATTAAGTATGTGGTTGCTATTATTATCATCCTAAACCCGTACCGGTCTTAGGCCACATCAGAACTTGTAGGTCCCAAAAGATATCCCAAGTGTATAGCTTTAAGCTGTAGAGGGGGGGTGAATACAGCACTTTAAAAACTACACACAATTTTCTCAATGTTTGTATGTATTATTAACAAATGTTAATTACAAACAAGCTTAAATGCGGAAAGGTTCAAGCTGAGATGACAGATACAACAGTATATCTAACTAGTCTAAGACTGACTTAAACTAATTACAATGAATACACTCACTAAGAATCACTCACTGTGTTTACAAGACTCTGAGTAACAGCTTGAACAAGAACAGCTTAGACACCGAGTACTGTTTTATTCAAGCAGACTTGCATGCATGAAAGACACACTTTGAATGCACGTTCACTCTTGTTTTCAGCACTTAGCTTTTTGGCTTAATCGATCAATCCTTGGAAGTTTCTTTTTATACCCACTCAGAGGATCTAAGTGAAGCTTCTTCATTGGACGAAATGAAAAAGGAGAAGTCTTGTTGAAAAGACAACATAACCTTTTCTGCACCTTTCTGAAAAGCAGACTTGTTTTCACATGTGCAGAACTTTTGTCTTTTCACTTTGTCTACTGTTGCATTGCCTTTAACCAAATAAGGAATGTCAACTTTGTGTTTTTCTTCCTTGTAAAGGCCTATTTTGATATAAGAAAAAGGTCTGTCACCCTTTTTCAAATAACCTTTTGTCTTCATGTAACAGAACAGCTTGAGCAGGATGAGCAGTTCTGATTTCCACTTGTCTTCGACTTTGTAAACTGATCTTGTAGTCAAAAACAATACATGAGGACTTGGAAACACATTCCATAAAGTGTTTAGCCTGTTCACAAAGAACAGAACACTTGTAAACTGCCCAAGCTGCTCATCAGTGTAGAGCAGCGTAGACAGTTTATGTCCAGCCTGTTCAGCAGACTAAACAGCTTGGGCAAAACTGCCTTTGTTGCAACATATGCAACACATAGAACAGCTTTAGGCTGATATTGCAAATCATTTTCAGGTTTTAATAAGGCATATAACAGGCCTTAAATTCAACCTTCAAAAGCATCGACAGGTTTGATTAATAATCTCCCCCTCAGATGCAGAGCAGGTTTCACTGAGGCCTTTTTGTGCCTAACAGAACTTAACTTATGTCATAATATTGTTGCCTAGGCAGCCAATACAAGCATCTGAAACCGAGCTCATAGTAGAGTATCGTCGACTATACTCATGCAATAAACATCGGCTCTGATACCAAATTGAAACACTCATATCAACGTAATGTAATCACTAATGGGGTTATAGTAGATTAATCATAATTAACACGGTTTTTAAAGAAAATCGGACATGACTCGTTTGCACGGAGTCAATATCGATGTTTGGTTATAAATCATTACATTGGTACATAAGATTAATTTATAAAATACTTTTAGGTAATTATTAACACTGCTATCAACCAATAGACATGAAGTGCACATTTAATAGCTTGGTAAGTAATCTACCCCAAAATTAATACCATAAACTGTAGCGATGCCAGGAGGTACTTCAAAGTTGCCCAACTAAGTCTTGGGATCAAACCCGGCAAACTCCTTGCCTTTACTAACTTCTCCTGTAATACATGTAAAGTGAGGGGTTAGCAAATAAAATTTTCTAAGTGAGTTACTAGATCGATATGGAGTGCAAAACATATAACATGTATAAATGTTTAAATGATTATAAAACGACAAGTGCAATATCTATTTAATAAAACGGTATGGGCATAGCCCATTAATTTGCATAGGTTGCGGTACGTGACCCGCTAACCCGCCGTTGCCAACAGCTGTGAATCCATGTCCAGCTGCGCAACTCCAACCGGCTTCCATGTCCGGCCCCCTACCCACGAGCTCATGTGGAGTGGGAATTTATACGCACAAACACAAAGTAAGGCGCTAATAATAATAATGATAATCTGGATATCTAGTGAGACCAATGATAAATGAGCATAGCTCACAATAGGGTAATCAAGTGTAATCATGTGAAGCATGTAATGAACGATCTTCAAACATAGCATGAAGGTTAATATATGTAATAAAAGGTATCAAATGAGGTATACTGGCCATAGGCCATGATCAAGTAATGAACCGCCAATAGGGCAGTATAATAAAAACAAGTGCAATGCATCATATAAGAGGATGATGCCAATTAGATATGTACAATATCATAAATAAAATAAACATGTAATTATGTACGCAACACACACATCAATGCTAGAACTCACAGTACAATAGACTATAATAGCCTTTCAGGCTCAAAACGGCCAATAAGTCACTTAACGCCCCAAACCGATAACTGACACTTCTTCCAGCTCCAAACCTACCAAATAATGATATTCAAAGTATTCATAAGCTTATAGTAGTATATCATAAGCTTTGGAAGTTATTTGAGTGTTTAAGCGTTTTCGGTTTAAGTTTCCGAATTATACCAACACTGTTGTACCTCTTATTGAGTTTTATAGACTTTTAGGTAGTCTTTGGTGTTATATCAATGTGTTATTATCATATAATGTATTAAAATTATATTTTACACAACATTATTTTTCATTCGGCGCTCGTAGACGAAGAAATCAACATGAAACGAAAGAAATTGTCTAACTTGCACTAGTTTCGTATTTTGGCCATAACTTTTTCATACGAACTCGGATTTAGGTGATTCAAGAGCCCAGACGAAGAGGACACACAGGGCTACAGATTTATCTTTTGAAAAATGGCCATATCTGAGAGTGACTCGACGAGTAAATGGGATGAGTCGACGAGTCGAAACATGCTGGAACGAATTTTTTTTACTCTGCTCGTATCCTTTCCGTTTCAAACTCGTTTTTAACAATTAAAACATGTCCAAACATTGTTTTAATCAATATTTGACTACTATAAACATATATGAATATAGTTTAACATATGTATATCAAATCTAATCCCTTTCATCACTTGATTTCTTGCATAACTTCAAACAAAACCCAAACTCACTTGTTAGTGAATTTTCTTGGTTTTCTTTGCTTGTAATTCAGAAACTATTTAAGAGATTCATTTAACTACAATTAAGCTTCCTTTGAATCATTCTAGCTGGAGCTATCTTTATTCATCATCACTTGTCATAGTTGCAATTTAATTGGGAAAAGGAAAGAGGAAAGAAGCACATCATAAAAGAATATTCATACCTTGACTCTTATAGATTTGATTTGCCCAACAAATTCAGTCTCCAAACAAGGTTTTTGATCAAAGCATCCTCAACCTTTATGGTTTCTTGTGTATGTGCAGGAGATTTTGGAAAAGGAGAAGATAAAGGGAGAATAGAGGGGACAACACCGATTGGGGAAGTAGTAACCCTCAATTGGTCATCTACTTTACCCATAACCCCCTTCTAGTTCTTCCCATCCTCAAACTCAACACTAGCCTCCATATTTCTTGCGTTTTAGATCCTTCTTATGCATAAATAGCTTGTACCATAAGCTTTAATGTTTATACACTTTCATATGAGTTTTGATTTACAAGTGTTTAAAGCATACGGTATAAAAGAGTATAGCTTGTGGTTAGTTAATTTCTACAATCATCAATATTTTAAATATTCAATCTGTAGTTCCTTAAAAATTTTAATAGATTTAATTGGTACTTTTATTATAAGGATGTTATAGCAAGGTATGAGTTAACCAGACTCATATATATATATATATATATATATATATATATATATATATATATATATATATATATATATATATATATATATATATATATATATATATATATATATATATATATATATATATATATATATATATATAAAAGTCCAGTTTACCTATTTATAGGTTTGTAATTTAATATTAACATATATTCTCTTAATTGATAAAATTTTCAATATTTACATATTGATTAACATAAATAAACCACTCAATTCATTAGTTGAGTGTATAAAGTGGTTTAATTATTATATCAAATTTAAGGATGTTAGAGGCAAAGTCGAAGCGCTCGACGATGGAGATGGCGGCGGTGAGGAAGACGAATGATGATGATGATGCGAGCGACGTCATAAAAACGTAACAACAACCGAGGTAGAGGTTGAGGAGAAATGATGATGTTGATGTGTAGAGGAGGTTCGTGGTCGTTGCTTGAATGGGGATCGCCGGCGAGACTGTCGGTGTTAAGAAACTAATACGGAGTTAAGTGGAAGGGAAGATGAACAAGGGCATGCCCTGAGATGAAAATGACAAAAATGCCCATGTGACTTAACTGGCCTAATGGCACTAATTGATGGTAGTGACCATTAGTGTTAAAGGTTTGGGATTTTTTAGGACTGCTGGTGTAAAAAAAAAAAAAAAAAAAAAAACTTTGAGGGAACAAAACAGCAAAAACCCCAAACCACATGGACCATTTGTGTAATTTACTCTAACACTACTAATCTACTATTATTGTATATTTATGAAAAAAAAATTAATATTCTTATGTTTTATATAATATTATATATCATGTAAATAATAATTTTAAAAAGTATCCACGTAATACGTAAGTCAATAAACTATTTAACAGTATACATATGTGTGTGTGTGTGTGTGTGTGTGTATATATATATATATATATATATATATATATATATATATATATATATATATATAGTTTCAGTTGAGAACTTTTATGCACCAAAGAACCACGAGGAATTTTTGTGCATCATATAATATACCAAGGGTGCGCACAAAGGGCATGCAAGAAATACAAAATATATTGAAATTAAATATATGAAATTAACAAATATGGAAATTAAATATATGGAAATAAAATCAATATTAACTAAAATTCCATAAATCTCTCCTATTTTCCCTCTCCCCCCCCCCCCCCCCTCTCTCAACCGTTACCCACCACCTCTCTCTCTCTCTCTCTCGCCTCTCCCCCGCTCCCTCTCGTTCGGAGTTGCTAGAACGCCGCTGCCGCCAAACGCTAAAGAACCCAAAATGATGTTGTCGTTGATGTTAGATGTGACTGACAACGGAAGCAAATGTTGGACGTCACAAGGTATGGTGATGGTGCTTTTTTTATCAAACCCATATTCATCTTCGGCCTCCTTCGATTTTCATGGTGATGAAATTGATTGATGATGATGAACGATGAACACGATGTATAGATGAATGATGAACACGATGCATAGATGAACGATGAACATATGATGATGATTAACAGCGATGCATCACAGACTTGTATAGATAAAGCCAAGATGCATCACGAATTAAACGATGAACATGAAATGCATTGATATCTTCATCACCCTTTTTGAATTTGTGTAATTTTTGTTAAATTTGGAAGTGTGTCAATTAAATTTATGTAGCATTTATTATAAGTTAAAATATCAAATTTAATGAGGCACGCACATTCCCCAAAATGTTCTTCCTTATTTGTTTCTGCAATGCACAGATGCATAGAATTGTCAGACTATTTACCCTTTTTGCCATTAATCTAATCTATACAATTTTTTTTTTGATTTAATGGATAGTATAGATTCTTTTGTACCTCGATGCACTAAAGTTTTCAATTGAAACTCCCTATATATATATATATACACACAGGGAGTGGATCAAATGAGGACCGTCATTAAAATGAAAATGGTAAGAACCAATAAAATTGAGACATGTCATCAATATTAATCTACATCATCAAGGGTATTTTGGACATTT